>CM053030.1:125052819-125107819 GCA_028564925.1 Lithobates sylvaticus | reverse complement strand
AACTAACTAACTGCCATACTTTTATAGCCAACTTTAATGTAGGGCTCCTAAGGGGAAAAGAATCTGCTTCCAACGCTTCTATTACAGTGTTATGTGGGGCTCCCAGTAGCATCATTCTCCCCTCCCGGCGTGATACACCCCCCCCCCCCCCCCCCAAATGCTGCAACTGGGCTGCCAAAAAATAGTTTTGAGGGTGTGGGACAGCCATTCCCCCCTCATTTGTTAGTAACTGCAACGTTCGTAGACTAATCCTAGCCTGGCCCTTCTTCCAAATTTAGTTCCCTGAAAAGAGATTATATATATATATTTTTTTTTAAACCATTCTTTTTCTATCCAGGCTGGGGAATTATGCAGCAGATACAGCAATTTTAATCAATTAATACGGCATCCAGATCATTTTAATCAAATTACTTTGCCCCGCCACAGACAAGGGGAGTCTGCTCCAGATATCGCTTTATATATGTATGTATGTGTGTGTGTGGGTAGGTTTGGATCCCACGTTAACCATATGCCTAAATACTTCATCCTCTCCACCACTTTTAACTGAGGGGTTCAAGAACCGTATGCGATTTTTAATGGATCAACAGGCAAAAGTGATGACTTTTCCCAGTTTATTACCAGGCCCGAGAACCGTCCAAATTCCTCAACTGTATTCATTGCCACAGTTAAAGATGACTCAGTGTCACCAAGAAAAAACAAGATGTCGTCTGCATACAATGCGATCTTATCCTCCCCCTGACTTCCTCTGAAACCCCTGCATACCCGTCACTGATCTAATCACAATTGCTAATGGCTCCATCACCAGAGCAAGGGCGATGGGGGACACCCCTGTCTCGACCCTCTCTCAAGCTGAATCAGCTCTGAGTATATTCATTTTTATTTTAGCGCTCTGCGGCATTATAGAGTGTTTTTACCCATCCTATAAAAGTGGGCCCAAACCCAAATATCTCCAGAGCCCGCCAGAGATAGTCCCACTCCATGTTGTAAAAAGCCTTGGCTACATCCAAGGACAGGAGAGCCCTTGAGCCCATATTCTCTGTCGGAGTCTGCAGATTCAGGTACACCCTTCTAATGTTGATGCTAGTAGATCTGTTGGGGATGAACCCAGATTGATCTGGGTGTATAAGACTTTGGATGCATTTATTCAACCTAGCTGCCAACACCCTTGCCATTATTTTTAACATTGGAACATAGTAATGACATCGGTCTATAAGAAGATGTATCCAACTGTTCGTTCCCCTCCTTCTGCAATACCATTATGGTAGCCTCCATCATTGAGGCGGGCAGCCTCCCCTTTGCTGCTACTCAACCCAATGCCTTTAGCAGCTCCTGGAGCAACGCCTCTTCATACCGTTTATAAGTCTCTACTGGGAGTCCATCTGGCCCAGGGAACTTTTGGTTAGCCACCCTGGCTATTGCCTGTTGTAGCTCTTCTAAAGTTATGGGGGCCCCCGTACTACCTCTATCCCTCTATGAAAGGACTGGTACTTCAAATCTCTCTTTTAAAAAAGCTGTCTATTTCTCCCACCCCCTCCTCCCACCTTGATTTCTACAAATTCATATAATATTTCCTGAATGTATCTATAATCGCAGGTGTCTGAGAGAGGATCTCTTCCCCCTAGCTGATTTCCTTGTAACAGCTATCTTGTACTCCTGTTGTTAAGCCACCTCCTTTGCTTCTCCAGGGTTGGATCTTCCACATACTGTTTTTCTGCCGCTATCACCTCTTTCCTAATACTCTCCTCCCACTCCCACTTAATAGTCCCCTAAGAAAGGCCATCAGGGCATCCCACATCACTCCCACCGGTGCTGTGCCTGTGTTACATACCACAAATTCTTTTAGTTTGAATATTACCTCTTCAGGTTCCCCCTATTAATTCCAGCCAGAACAATCTCTCGGGGGACATTTTCCCCTTGTATACACCGTCGGCACTAGTGGTGAGTGATCCGACACCCCCCTTGGCCAATAAATTTATATTTTTTTACTAACAGCATTGCTGCCCCATTCCCCAGGGCCATATCTATTCTGGATAGTGTAGAGTATGAGCTGGAAAAACGGGAATACTGCTGCCCTTTTGAATTCTGAGTTCTCCAGATGTCATAAACGGAACGGACCAGGCGAGACCCCTCCAGGGAGCTCGGGATGGAGCGGGGGAGTTTTCATTTACGACCTCTCACTCCTGCATCCGGTCACGCCCCGCAGGTGACTCCCTCTAATGGAGGAATACCCCATTATACTTTACTAAATTGGGAGAGATTTGGTTGTGGTTGAAGGTCAATTGGTGAGTGTGGTGGCTTGGATGAGTATATCAAGATAGATACGATTTATTGTCATTTGTCGAAAACAAATTCACAATGCAATTACATTTCTACTTCTACACATTATTCATATATCACAATTATCAACCATGCATTTACCACACAGGATTTAATTATACCAAAATATATATATATATATGTGTGTGTGTGTGTGTGTGTGTATATATATATATATATATATATATATATATATATGTATATGTGTCCCCGTATTATAAAAGTATAAAAAGTGTCCTCCATATTAAAAAAAAAAAAAACAAGACAATAAAATTAAACTATGTGACCTTTTATTTCATTCCTGCATTGATGGGCTTAATAGCCCTGGGAAAGACGCTCTCTTTCAATCTGTATAGATTTTTATCAACTACTGGCTGAGCAACAGGTAGACTTTTCCCTCTGTGTACATTGTCTAATTTTCAATTGACTGGTGTGTCTACAATGTTTATAAACCTTATGTAATAATGGCACATGTTTAATTGAAAGTTTGATCACTTATTGATTTCGTATTGGGCTCAGCACTTTCTTTCTATGGTCTTGCCAATACCATTCAGAAATGAAGGACAATACACACTGAAATTTCAGCTTCACAAGATGCCAGAATTAAAATTTAATGCTGCTTGGCAGGTAGGTTGGGTCCCCTGAGTTGGCTTAAATTAATAATTTCTAAGTTTAACTTGCGTATAGATTTTAATATTGAAGATCCATAGGGGTTAGACCTGCCTCCATCATTATTGGCTCTGATCACTGTATTAAAGGCATGGTGACCCATGTCACCTCCCTATATTGAGTTTGATTACCTGTGTATCAAATAACTGCTTTGTCCATTTAAAGATATAACAAAGCTTTCAGTTTAAACTATTTATATGCAAATGTAGATTTTATTTTGAATTTGTGTAACAAACTTTGTATCCCTTAGTGCTCATGTTGAGCGCAATGATTGTCGTACCAAAATTTTCGTACATCTGTTAATAAAGAGTTCAAAAAAGACACAACAACCTGCTCATGTAGTGCTGTCGCTGACAAATCCAATGCTGCTTTGGGGGGCTGTTATTCTAAATACATTGGGCCATTCATGTACTAGACATCAATCATTTTGTTGAAATGTCCTATTTATGTGTATTTTATAATAAAATGTCTATTTATAATAATAAAATAAAAATATACGAATATATATCTATCTCTCTACGCCTGCCTTTACATGCACATGAACTTTAATGGCATCCCAGTCTTAGCCCCTGTACACACGGTCGGAAATTCCGACCACAAAATCCATCGGATTTTTACCGGTGGATTATGTCCGACACTTGTGTTGCAGAAGCGAGGAAGATTTAGATGCATCGCTAAATTCACCCTAACACTCCCCTCAGACTGATAGCACTGCTGTCCAAAGTTGTCTGTTTCTCCTTCATTCAGCGTGAGGGCACCTTAATACAGGGGGTATGTTGTTTGGCAGATCACCAGGTCAAAACGGGGGGTAAAAAAAAAAAAAAAAAATGCAGCCACTACATATGATTGGTAAGCTGCAATATAGAACATTTTTGGGTTTATTACCTCTTTAACCCCAGCCACACTGGAAGATCTCAGCAGTTGGGGGTGGGTAGGACAGATGAAGATTTCTACTGGAAGAAGAATCAATACAAGGGACACATCATACCAACTGTAGGTTATGGTCCTTGTGTTTTGATTTTTCAGTTTTTTTTTATTTTGCTGGCAGATGGTGACTTGACAGATGCATGCACATTAGCCATAGATTCGGGGTTGGGGTGTGTGTGTGTGTGTGTGTTTTCTTAGAGATACCTTTTTGGATTTATGATCTTAAAGTGGAGTTCCTCCCAAAAGTGGAACTTCCACTTTAAGCATTTGGCATGTAATTTTTTGGGGGGAGAGTGGGGGCTTTGTCAGGAGTGGGACTTCCTGTCCCACTTCCTCCTTCCGCCAAGGTGACTCCTCCTTTCGCCTTAGGCGGCCCCTCCCTCTAGGCAATCTCCTGGGACAGGTCCCAGGAGATCGCCTGTCTACTCGGGGATTGCAGCGCGACTCGCGCATGCGCCTTGTGTGCGGGGCGGTGAAGCCGAAAGCGGTCGCGGCCGGGTGCCCAGAGTGGCAATGGAGGAGCCGGCGGAGAGGAACGATGCTCCGTTCAGCCCCATCGCTGGACCGTGGAACAGGTAAGTATCTGTTTACTAAAAGTCAGCAGCTAAACTTTTTGTAGCTGCTGACTTTTAATAAACATAAATAGCCTGGAACTCCGCTTTAACGTGATATCAAAGATGTCATACGTCCCTGCGTTGTGCAGTGGTTTTTGCACAGAGCAGCCTTGATCTCCCTGTTCTCGGGTCCTTCGCCTGCACTCCTGGCCCCTCCCCTCTTGCCAAGTGTCCCCCCCCCCAGAGCAAACAGATTGCAATGGGGGTACTCAAGCAGGCTTGCCCCCGAGCCACGGCTTTGCGTGATCCTTCGCACACAGAGCCGTGGCTGTGCCCTCTCTCTCCTCATTGGCTCACTGGCTGTGATTGATGGCTCCCGCTGCTGTCTCATCGAATGAGGAGGGAGAGACGGGGATCTCGTGCACATCACGGGATGGGGCTCAAGTATTAGGGGGTCTGCTGCACAGAGGTGTTTTTGTTTTTACCTTCATGCATAGAATTCATCATGGTAAAAACCTTGAGACCTTAGAGACCTTAGAACCACTTTAAGTTTCCTCTTTTCTGAGCTGCAGAAACTGAGCTAAATCTATTTTTTCTTTTTCCTCCTCTGAGAAAAGCTTCCAGTTCTCTAGTTTACTGTTCCTCTCTTCTGCACAGCAGGAATGTTTAGTTGTCATAATGACTCCAGTATGTGATTTTGGTTTTTGCTGGCTCCCAGTCAGCCACTAACCAGGCATGTATGACGTGGCGCAGAGGATTGGCTGGACATTTCATTGTTGAGATTGTTTTCACATTGGTATGTTGTGTCATAACTTTTAGTAAGTGAGTAACTCATTTAAGTAAATCTGTAAACTGTTGTGACTCTGAATAGTGATGAGAGGCTAGCTATAAGTACCAGATGTAGACAAATGCATTGTTGTCTCAGGTATCTACTCTAGTAATCATTAAGTTGTTTTTCAGCAAAACTCTGGAGCTGCCCGATACTATCAACTTTATTGTTCAGCACAAACAGACATTCCACCCAGGATTCTTCCTCTCACATGTTTTGCACCCTACTAGGCCTTAATCATAAAGCTGTATTATTAAGCCCCAGTAGGGGGCAACACGTGAGAGGAAGGATCCTGGGTGGAGTGTCTGTGTCTGTGCTTGTGCTGAACAATAAAGTTTTGGCCGTGTTTTGCTCCAGATCTTTGCTGATTTGTGTGTGAAGGCATGTCCCCAGTGGAGCAATGGAACTGGACTAGAGGATTTCAGAGATCTTAGAAGGGGTTTCAGCTTTTGTGAGTAACAATTCATTTTTTTTTTTTTTTTCAGGAAATTATAGAAATATTCAGCTTTATCTATCCAATCAAAAATATGCATTTTTTTTTTTTTTTTTTTTTTTTGGACACTTAACTGCATGTAGGAATAATGCACTACAAAAAATAATGGCTTGTAAAATAACATAAGTTCTTTTTTTATTTTTATTTTTTTTGTGGTTACACCAATATTGCTTTGGATTACTATATATACTGCATTTTGCTTTATACTCGTTAAAGGGAAAACTTAATTTATAATCCTTGGATAGAAATTTTGAATTCCGTTTTTAAATGGTGAAAATATGGTTGATCAAGTGTGTAATTGTATGACAAATTTAGTATATGTAGAAATGTGAAGTTTCTATCCTTTAGTAGTTGTCTTACCATTGAAGTGTTGGCACCATTATTATGCCATGTAGTTATTTAGCGTGGCAGAGATGGAATACTCACAAGATTATGTGTCTTACCTTAACTCCTTTTTGATGGGGAAAGGTTTTGTATACTTATTTTGTTTGGCTGGAGTTTAGCTTTTTTTTTTTTTTTTCCTCATATTTTGATGTTTTAAAACCCTTGTCCATTCCTGCTTGCTTTATCTAACCATGGGGAAGGTCTCATGAGAAAAATTTCCCCCAACTTGAAAAATGTAAATTTGCAGTAAAGTGGAAGGGCAACCAAAGTGCATGTATGCAATAGCCTTGAGTATCCGAATAGCAACAGATCAATTATAGGATTATGCATTAAGGGTATTTTTTTATTTTTTATTTTATTTTTTTACCTCGGATATGTCACAGTTCCATGCTGACAATGTTTTAATCTGCTTTACTCCATGGAAGAAAGGCAAAATCTTTTATTCTGGTGTCGTCTAGGGGCTGAGGTTCTGGCTCAGATTAGTTATGTAAATTCAGGTGCAAATGTCTGACCCCGATCAGCCCTCTGCTGCAGGCTCTCATATATATTTCAGTCTGATTACCAGGAGAGAGGAGACTGCGGAAATACTTCCTCCTGTCTTGCAGCAGACTGATGACATCCTCTCAGTGCTTGCAAAGTCATTGGGCTGGAGATCAAGGACTGCTTTTAATGATAAATGGTACAGCTTATTTAAAAATGTATACTGTTCATGAATAATATGAGGGACCATGTAACTTGTGAAGTTACTAAATATTCCACTTTAATATGGCCAATACATCTACTGTAAAACCTCACTCTAGAACAGTGGTATCAAAATGCTGCCCTTTGCATAACCTTTGTCCGTCCCTTAAGGATTCCTCCCACAGGTATGAACCACTATTCTTTCCACTGATCTAAACATTGAAACTTTATTTCTTTCAAAGTCAATAAGGATGGTGGCACTGTTCCTCCCCACCTGACGCCAAGGATGGTGGCACTGTTCCTCCCCACCTGACGCCAAGGATGGTGGCACTGTTCCTCCCCACCTGACGCCAAGGATGGTGGCACTGTTCCTCCCCACCTGACGCCAAGGATGGTGGCACTGTTCCTCCCCACCTGACGCCAAGGGCGGTGGCACTGTTCGTCCCCACCTGACGCCAAGGGCGGTGGCACTGTTCGTCCCCACCTGACGCCAAGGGCGGTGGCACTGTTCGTCCCCACCTGACGCCAAGGGCGGTGGCACTGTTCGTCCCCACCTGACGCCAAGGGCGGTGGCACTGGTCGTCCCCACCTCCCCCCTACTGACAACAGGCGCTATGTAATTTTATTTTTATTTTTTTCATTTCCACTTGCCACAGTTCAGCCCCTCTAAAGTCTGAAGGACAGTAAATGTAATAGAGCTGACTAGCAGACTTTCTGCAACAAGTGCTTTTTGCAAGCTGTGTTTGTTATTAGAGTAAGGTGAACTTCTCCAGCAATGGAGGCATCATCAACCAGACACAACTTCTGTAAAAGTATCTACTGTTATAGGGATTCCACGTCATTTCTGATTTATAGAATCCAATAATAAAAAAGAAAAATAGATGACTCTTATGATTGACTGTATAACAAATGTTATTACATAGACCGCATAGAGACACACAGGCACAAGTTAAAAACAAAGGTGTACCTACTAAAACCCAAGATACTCCCAAAATGATCTTTAAACCATATGTAAATACTATCTACAATATAAATCAAAAAAAATATACAGATAAGGCTGTAATAATCATATAACAATAGTGGTGGTACTCTCTCAGAATAGCAGCAGTTTCTTTAAAAGGATCTGCGTGTGAAATGGTTAATTCTACAAACAATATGCTGAATCGTCCACAAACACATTTGAGTTTTATCATCCAGATTGCATTCCTAGAGGGCTTAGTAAAAGCTTACTGTGTTGCTGAGTATGTAGCACATCAATAGGTCGAAACCAGCACATCAAGGTAATAGAGCCAGTCTATGAATGCTGTAATGTTATCCAAAAAACTTGAATGCTCCGAGTATGAGAGGTCTCAAGGTGGATTTAACCTGTGATTTATCAAAGAAAAGAATGTCCATTTATACGCTTAAACAGGGACCACCAAGACATTATCCAATCTCCAGGTGGATTTAACCTGTCATTCATAGTATACAGATATCAGATTTCTACAGGGTCCACCAAGACCATAAATGCGCAGCTTAGATGTGTAACTTATGTACATAGCTTGTACAGTTGGTACATCATCATCCAAACTCTAGATGGATTTAACCTGTCATTGGTAATACTCAAATATCC
Organism: Lithobates sylvaticus; assembly: GCA_028564925.1. Taxonomy (NCBI): domain Eukaryota; kingdom Metazoa; phylum Chordata; class Amphibia; order Anura; family Ranidae; genus Lithobates; species Lithobates sylvaticus. Next base: position 125,099,354 of record CM053030.1, on the reverse strand, counting down.
ACATGCAGACTTTTTACAGGGACCACTAATACAGTTTATTGCCAAAAGTTTTGTGACACCTGCCTTTACACGCACATGAACTTTAATGGCATTGTAGGGTTCAATATTGCGTTGACCCACCCTTTGCAGCTATAACATCTTCAACTCTTCTGGGAAGGCTGTCCACAAGGTTTCAGAGTGTGTCTATGGGAATGTTTGATGCATTCTTCCAGAAGCGCATTTGTGAGGTCAGGCACTGATGGACAATGAAAGACCTGTCTTGCAGTGTCTGCTCTAATTCATCCCAAAGGTGTTCTATCGGGTTGAGGCCAGGCCTGTCACGTTTCTCCACCCCAAACTCGCTTACCCACGTCTTTGTGGACCTTGCTTTTGGTGGAGGGGGGATTATAGTGTGGGGTTGTTTTTCAGGGGTTGGGCTTGGCCCCTTTCCTTTCAGTGAAGTGAACTCTTAACCTCCCTGGCGGTATGATTCTGTCTGGAATTTTGTGCTGAAAGCGGTACAATTATTTTGCATGGAAATTTGGCGTTTTTATATTGTAGGCATGCAATTCTTATGAATAACTCACTTAAATCTGTCCGAACCAGAGTCTAGTAGACATCCCGGGTATGATAAAGTTTGAAACACAAAATAATAAATTATAATATAATAAAAATATATATAAAAATGATTCAATAATGTAATAAAATCAAAAACACTGAAATTTGCTCAGTTGCAGAATAGTCGCTGTCATTAACTTTATTGTTTGATGATAAATTGTGATTCAAATTTTTTATCGATGTTTTCTAGCTGGTCTAAAACCACTTTTGACATAAAGGGACACTTTTTGGTTGCTATGGACAATCTCCAGTTTCCAGGCAGAAAAAAAAATGTTTTATTATATAAAATGACATGCAGGGCACTGTGCAGACCACTAGGGACAAATGGGATGTGCATTTTTGGTATACAGTACTGTAATCTGTAAGATTACAGTACTGTATGTGTGTTGTGTTTTTTTAAACTTTTTTAAATTTGGCGCCGATCTCTGCTCCCGTGCGTCGGAACGTCGCAGGGAACGGAGACCGGCACTGTGTGAATCGAGCGAGCAGACGGCTCGCTCACACAGCGGGGAGACATCGCAGGATCCAGGGGAAAAGGTAAGTAACTTCCCCCCTGTATCCTGCACGCAAGCCCGAGTCTGGCTCGGGGGTTACCGCTCCCAGCACAAAAAGCTGGACCCGAGCCAGGCTCGGGGTTACCGCTAGGGAGGTTAAGGCGTCAGCATACCAAGACATTTTGGACAATTTCATGCTCCCAACTTTGTGAGAACAGTTTGGGGATGGCCCCTTCCTGTTCCAACAGGAGTGCATAAAGCAAGGTTAATAAAGACATGGATGAGCGAGTTTGGGGTGGAGGCACTAAGGCTGTGATGCCATTTCATGTGCGTGTAAAATAGGGCTGAAACAACGCATCGATTTATGAAATTAATACTATTTTCATAATCGATTAATCGGCCAGTAACATAATGGGGTTAAAAAAAACTAAAGCCCTTTAAAGTACAAAGAGCAAATAATTGCTACTGTAAATATTACTTTCACAGTTCTACAGTAAAAAAAAACGAACCCCTTGCAGTAGTAATTATCTGCTTTTTTTTCTTGTACTATAAAGGGCCAATTTTAGTTTATTTTTTATTTTTTTTAACCCCCATTATGTTGCTAAACGTCTTAGGCCTGGTTCACACCTGTGCTTTTTGCAGAAACACACTACAGTTCAGTTCAATTACATGGTTTTACTATCGGACGCGACACATCTATGCTTTTTTTTTCAGCCGCTGCTGTTTGGAAAGGGTCAGGGACTTTTTTTTTTTACGAAAAACTGTGCTTTTTTGGTTCAATATACTTCAATGGAGAAGCTGCAGAAAAGCATGTAATGCAGCAATTTGTGTTTTTTTTTTTTTTTTTTAATCTGCCCAGCAACTAATTGGCCAAAAAAAAGTATATCTCTTCTGTCTGTTATTCTCAGAGTGGATTAAATATTTTGCTCCCTAACCATATAATTGGTTATTTATATTACCACTGCATATAGATATTTAAGAATAAATTGCCTTTTTTTTTTTTTTTTAACTTTACATATTGACTAAATTATACACCACACTGTTTTATTTTTATTTTTTTATTTTTTATTTTTTTAAGGTTATTAACCGATTAATTGAAACAATAATCGGCCAACTAATCGATTATGAAAATAATCGTTAGTTGCAGCTAAAGCAGGTGTCCCAGTACTTTTGGCAATATAGTGTACGTTCTATAAATGGCCTAAATGTCACCCGAAATAGATAGAAGGCCAATAGTAACTCTGAAGGATCACAACACTGCTTATTACTTGGAGAATCCAAAAATGTTGTCACAATAAAATCCTTGTTCATTAAGATATTGTATAAATAAATGTAAAAAATCCATTTAAATCTTTAATTTCAAGTTCAAAGTGTGAAAATATGGAAGGGGTGGATTCTTGCAATGCAAACTGCTGTATTTTTGGGTTCTATTGATTTTTTCAGTAGTTGCAACATTGCAGTTATAAAAGTGATGAAGCTTGGTAATAAAAAATATATCTTCACATGGTTAATACTTGGCATATGTATGAAATGCTCTCACTTTTGTAATGTTCCAAGGAGAATTGTTCCACTCTGCCAACTGGTAGCCATCATGGTGGTGAGGTAAAGTAAGACGGCAATACCTGAGGTGTCGTACCTCTTTCTGTGCAGTGCAGGAGACCTAACCATTTCATACCTCTGCCCCTGAGAATTTGGAATCCTCTGCTGACATCTTTGTATAATGGTCGGATCTTTTGAAGCACGTTGTATTCCTATAGATTTTTTAAGACCGGTGGCAGGTGAAAGGCTGTTTGTGCTGAGCAGAGGCGGATGGCACAATGCCGTTACATGGAATTTCACTCCTTTTTAAACAATGGCATGAATAATCCAAGTTGTCATCCATGAGTGCTGCTACAGGACGCCTACACTATTACTCATATCAGTACAGCATATCTTCTGCAAAATCCCATATTTGTATTTAAACCAAGCATTTGGAGAGGTTACGTTATTAAAGTGTACGTAAAGGCAACATTTTCTTTTGTTTGGTCGAAGTGGAGAAGGGATAGACCCTTTGTCAAGTTTTTATTACAGCTTGTGTCTCCACTGGGGATATCATGCCTCAGTTTGAGCTGGTGACCATTGTCACCGAGGCACAACGTAGGATGAAATTCTCCTTTTTTACAGTTGTCTTGAGCGAAAGTGGTGATGGGAGATCTTTTAATGGGGACAGATGTTCCAGTGACTGCTGTCTAAGATAAGGTCCCTCGCTTTGTGACATTTCCTCTCTCTCTTCTTGTTTAGTCTCCATTACACCAAGTGAAGGGAAGTCTGCCCAGTTGAAAGCAGATGGCAAAACACAATTTGATGGGGGTTTTAAGACTTGTCCACCAAACTAAAAAACATTTGCAGTTACAAACACACAAGAGAAGAAACCTATAAAATCCATTGTAATAGTGATTCTAGAAGAAAAACAGTTTAGTGATTTAGAAGAAAAGAAACGCAATGTATTTTATATAATAGTGATTCTAGAATAAAACTAGTGCAGAATAGGAGTTCATCTGCTTGGCGCTGGTTGTATTGTTATCATACCCGTATATATGAAATGTTCATGCAATTCAGTAGACTATAGCTGAATTGGGTGAAGCTCATCATGGGTTTGGGCCGCAGCAGATAACAGATGTCCGCCAGTTGTGGCAGTGCTCCGATCGCTGAGACACCAAGCTTTGCGCTATGGGATGGGGCAGCACGGAACATGCCTATTCACTACTATGAGTAAAGCTGGTTGGCACTTCGGCCAATTTCTTCAGCCGCTCAAATTCGGTCCACGGGGGGCCCTGTAAGCACCACAAGGCTCATAATTCAATATATTGTAAACTCCGATTCCTCCTGTATTGAATTGTAACTGTACAGTCTGCCTCATGTTGTAAAGTGATGCACAAGCTGTTGGCGCTATGTAAATCCTGTATTATTATTATTATTATTATCAATAATTTTTATAATAATTATTATAATCAATGATATGAAAATAAGAGGGGCTTAGTGGAAAATTGCCAGCTGATTTAGAACCAATTAGATCAGTGGTTCTTAACCTCAGTCCTCATTACCCCCCACCAGGCCATGTTTGCAGGCTTTCCTTTTATCTTGCACAGGTGCTTTAAATCTAAGTCAATGGCTTGGTATTTTGGACAGCTATTTTATCTAAGGAAAATTCCCAAAACATGGCCTGGTGGGGGGTAATGAGGACTGAGGTTAAGAACCACTGAATTAGATGCAGTCACTGTTCAAGTATTCAGGCAGCCACGGTTGTTGCAGCTGTCTAAATATGATATCTGGCAGTGGAGATTCCTTGATTCACGCTTTAGCCAGGATAGAGGAATCTATTGCTTTTTCTCTCATTCAGACTGCAGATTTATTGAGAGAAATCTAGTAGTGTATGGCAAGCCTTAGGCCCCTTTCACACGGGCTTTCCGATGGGGTCCGCCTGTCAATTTTTCAGGCGGACCTGATCACACACTCCATTCACGCCTATGGAACGGCGGATGTCCGCTCCGATCCAGTCTGTGAAATCCAGATGGATGGTGACCCTATTTTCCATCCATCGGATCAGCTGAAAACAGACCGGTGGTTCGGTTTCATCTGATTTCCCCATAGATGAGAGCTGGACTCTGACAGGTCTGTCTCTGCTCACTGTGCAGAGATGTACCTGTCATCCGCCTGCTCAGCAGGGATCAGAGGAACGAGCGGACCACCCATGTGAAAGGACTCTTAGAGCGGTAGCAAATTCTTTGGGGGGGAAAAAAAGTTTCCCCCTGCAAGGCAAAGGCATTATGTGCTAGTATACATTGCATACTAACACATTATGAAGGACTTGCCTTAAAACGAACCCACCCAGCGGCCTGCTGTCACCGCTGCAGAGGCTTCCCGCCGGGTTGAACGAACAAAAACATATTGTGTGTTACAGGCTTTAGTTGCAGCACTTTCATGAGGGCTGCAGGCTGAGATTTGTGTGACTTTTGCTGTCAGTTACAGTATCTGACAAACGTGAGTACACCCCTCACATTTTTGTCAGTATTATATTCTATCTTCATGTGATAATACTGAAGAAATGACACTTTTGCTACAATGTAAAGTAGTGAGTGTACAGCTTGTATAACAGTGTAAATTTGCTGTCCCCTCAAATAACTCAACACGCAGCCATTAAATGTCTAAACCGCTGGCAACAAAAGTGAGTACACCCCTAAGTGAAAATGTCACAATTGGGCCCAAAGTGTCAACATTTTGTGTGGCCGCCATTATTTTCCAGCACTGCCTTAACCCTCTTGGGCATGGATTTCACCAGGAGTCCTCTTCCACTCCTCCATGATGACATCACAGATCTGGTGGATGTTGGAGACCTTGCGCTCCTCCACCTTCCTTTTGAGGATGCCCCACAGATGCTCAATAGGGTTTAGGTCTGGAGACATGCTTGACCAGTCCATCACCTTTACCCTCAGCTTCTTTAGCAAGGCAGTGGTCGTCTTGGAGGTGTGTTTTGGGGTCATTCTGTTGGAATACTGCCCTGTGGCCCAGTCTTCGAAGGGAGGGGATCATGCTCTGCTTCAGTTTTTTACAGTACATGTTGGCATTCATGGTTCCCTCAATGAACTGTAGCTCCCCAGTGCTGGCAGCAGTTATGCAGCCCCAGACCATGACACTCCCACCACCATGCTTGACTGTAGGCAAGAGACACTTTTCTTTGTACTCCTCACCTGGTTGCCGCCACACATGCTTGACACCATCTGAACCAAATAAGTTTATCTTGGTCTTATCAGACCACAGGACATGGTTCCAGTAATCCATGTCCTTAGTCTGCTTGTCTTCAGCAAACTGTTTGTGGGCTTTCTTGTGCATCATCTTCCTTCTGGGGTGACAGACCCAGAGCAATTTGATGCAGTGTGCAGCGTATGGTCTGAGTACTGACAGGCTGACCCCCCACCCCTTCAACCTCTGCAGCAATGCTGGCAGCACTCATACGTCTATTTCCCCAAAGACAACCTCCTGGATATGACGCTGAGCATGTGCACTCAACTTCTTTGGTCGACCATGGCGAGGCCTGTTCTGAGGGGAACCTGTCCTGTTAAACCGCTGTATGGTCTTGGCCACTGTGCTGCAGACCCAGTTTTAGGGTCTTGGCAATCTTCTTATAGCCTAGACCATCTTTATGTAGAGCAACAATTCTTTTTTTCAGATCGTCAGAGAGTTCTTTGCCATAAGGTGCCATGTTGAACTTCCAGGGACCAGTATGAGAGAGTGAAGGCAATAACGCCAAATTTTAAAACACCTGCTCCCCATTCACACCTGAGACCTTGTAACACTAACGAGTCACCTGACACCAGGGAGGGAAAATGGCCAATTGGGCCCAATTTGGACATTTTCACTTAGGGGTGTACTCACTTTTGTTTCCAGCGGTTTAGACATTAATGGCTGTGTGTTGAGTTATTTTTAGGGGACAGCAAATTTACACTGTTATACAAGCTGTACACTCACTACTTTACATTGTAGCAAAGTGTCATTCCTTCAGTGTTGTCACATGAAAATATATTATAAAATATTTACAAAAATGTGAGGGGTGTACTCACTTTTGTGAGATACTGTATATACAGAATTAGGTTGAACAGGTTTTTCAAACGGGTTCACTTTTAAAAAGTGAAGTTGCAGCGGTAATGGAACTGTAATATAGATATTTTGGGGAGATGAACATAATCGTCATGTGTTAGTGGAGGGCCCAAAATTAAAGTGGTTGAAAGAAGAATTATGGGAGTTGTGTGGCCAGGGTTAATCTTTACAGCTGCATAAGACAATGATTGGACACACAGACTTCTCCCATCTTGAAGATGTAAAACAAATGGCAAGAAAGCATCCCAAGGGGGTTGCCAGTTCACATGAGCATTAGAGTATAATTTGGCTTATTTTCTTAGCAAAAACAAAACTAATGTCGTATAAGAGCGAAGGATAGCAAAATCTGACCTTTTTACAAGATAATTTTTGTATGCAATGTATTTTACTGTAGCTTTAGCAAGAAAATAAAACTCAGACTTTCTTTAGGCTACATTCAAATTTTCAGGCATTTTTGAGCTTTTTTTTTTTTTTTTTTTTTTTTTTGCAAATATAGACGTTTTTTAAAGAGGCACTGCAGTCTGCACACAATTTGTATTAAAAACATCTTTACCATTCTGAAGCTTCCCTCCAACCACTTTGCATATTTTATGTATACTGTGATTCTGTACTTGCCAAATAGGCTACAGAAATCTCCCTCCACTGAGTCTGGCTGCATCCATTTTATTTGTGGGCAGCTGAAGCTGCTGCCTGTTCACTTCCTGGATTTACACACACACATCCAGCTTTGCAGCTATCATTGGCCCTCGTATGACTCATCCCTCCTCCCTTCCTGGCAAACTCTCTGGAGAGGAGGAGAGGGAGAGCTGTGCATGATGTCATAAGCCTAGGCTAATGACCAGAGAAACAGTAAGTGGGCTGTATAAGGTATTTACTGGCAGAAAAAACATGTTTTACTATCCAAAGTTAAAACAACAAGGGCAAAAGATTTAATAGGTGGAACGATGGAAAAAAAATGACTAAAGTTCTGATTTGTCATTGTTCATTGAGGTGTTTTTGATGTGGCAAATAGAAACCTGTGTAAGGTGTGGAGTGATGCTAGAAAAAGGGAGGGGAGCTGCTGTTTGAGCTGAAAACACCTGAAAAAATGCAAATTTCTCTGTTCAAAAAAAAAAAAAATAGCTCATGTACACTCAAATATGAACAGGGGCTATTGAAATGAATGGGATTTTGCTTGTTGAGCGTTCTGAGCTTCAAGTCCAAAAGGCTTAAGTGTGAACGAGGTCTTAAGCAACATCCATTTTTCTGTGTTTTTAGAAGCATTCTTTTAGAAAGATGTGTTTTTTAATCATTTTTGTTTTTTAAAACAAACCGCACTGCTGTGCAAATCACATGCAAGGTCTGTGCGATGCAAATTCGTCCATACAGGTGGTTATGTTTTTTTTTTTTTTTTTTTTTTTTTTGCAAGAGCACTTAAATTGGTGCATTCTTTTAGGTATAGTCTCTATGCGTTTCGTGGAACAGCACCCACTTCCTCAGGAGACAGCCATTTTCATTTGTGTATATCTGTGGGAAGACCATGTCATAAGCAAAGGAAAATATGTAAAAATGCTGCTATGTTTTTAACCACTTCCCACCCGGCCACTGCACATAAACGGCCGGGTGGGCTATCTCTCCTTCTGAGTGGGCGTTCAGGAACGTCCCTCAGAAGGAGCGGGATCGCGTTCCCGCACAGCGGCGCAATCCCGATGCGCTCCTGTCACCCGGACACTGCGCATCTTGGATCGGCAGGAGGGCTGATTGGCTGTGTACAAACCAATTATTATACACTTAACAGGATTTTTTTTTTTTACCAAAAACATGTAGCAGAATACATTTTGGCTTAAATTCATGACCAAATTAGATTTTATTGGATTTCTTTTAAAATGGAATAAAAAATATGTTTTTTTTTTTTCCAAATTTCTGCTCTTTTTTCGCTTATCGCAAAAAATAAAAAACAGATTTGTGAATAAATACCACCAAAAGAAATCTCTATTTGTGCGAAAAAAATTATAAAAATTTCATTTGGGTACAGCGTAGCATGACCGTGCAATTGTCAGTGAAAGTGCGAGAGCGCTTAAAGCTGAAAATTGGTCTGGGAAGGAAGGGGGCGAAAGTGCCCAGTATTGATGTGGTTAAACAATATAACAATAGTAAACGTTTGTTAGGCCCCTTTCACGCTGGGGCGGTTTTCAGGCGCTTTAGCGCTGGAAATGGCCTCTGTTAAGTGCCTGAAAACCACCTCCCATTCTTTCAAGTGTGACTTTTCACACTCGGCGTTGCGCTTGTGGGCCTTTCCAAAAAGTCCTGCAAGCAGCATCTTTGGGGCGGGTTGGGAATGCTGTATTTAGCTCTCCTAAAATGCCTTGCCCATTGGAATGAATAGGCAGTGCTTGGGAAGCGCTGCAACACAGGAGTTTTTAACCCCTTCTTTAGGGTTAAAAGCGCAGCGCTAGAGGCTGAAAAGCACCGCATAAACAGCACTAAAGCGAGCGTTGACTGTTTGTTGCAGCTTCTTGATTTCTTGCTGCAGCAGTGACTGGGTTATGTACTTGGCATTGGCTGCTCAGCCCATTTAAACTAATGACAGGCTGACAGTGGGCGCTGCTGATCGCACGTAGTTGCACAGAGCAATTTTGGGACAGATGTCAGAGCCTGGACGCAGTCAGCTTCGTCCAGGCTCGGACATCTGTCCCGTAGCCGCAGCTAATCGATCTGTGTGCAGCTACGTGTGATCAGCTAATCGCATATCCTGGTTATTCCTTCCGCAAGATACTGCAGATTCTTGCCGCAGGAATCCGAAAGTCGCAACAAATCGGCCACGTGAAAGGGGCCTTAGATTCAGCCAAAAAATACACACAAGAAATAACGAGCAGGTGCTCTGATCAGCAGTTTGGTATAGCCCTCCAGATGGCTATAAGTGATAATTGGACAAGTCAAAGGGTGGTGCAGCTCTCTCTGGATCCTTTGGGTGGCAAGAACACATCTAGACAAAACACAAGAGAGCGCAAAACCACCCTAATGTAACTCGGCTTTAATAATCTAGTAAAGTTAAGAACGCTACAATGGTCAATTGTAGCATTAGGATCTGCACGTCGAGCGTGGTGGTGGATAGCCTCGGATGTGCTGCCAGGATCCTGCCAGCTTGGTTGAATGTCCACAGCTCCTCCCTTTCCTGTCTGGATCTTGAGGTGGTTTTAGGAGTGCGGCCACAGTGGAATCCTTATGCTGTATCTATCTTCACACAATGAGTTTGACCATTGTAGTGTTTTTAACTTTTTAACTACCAAATTAAAGCCGAGTTACACTGGGGCGGCTTTGCGCTCTTTTGTGTTTTGTCTTAGATTCAGCAGCTGAGGTGTACATGGCACAGAAGTTCAGTTTTGGTTGGAGATGACTTTGCATGAAGCCCAAGCTCATTCCTATTCACAATAAAGTAATAACGTCAGCCTGGTGAAGTTGCCTAGAACAGTAAAGTAGCCTAGAGCTCAACCTACTGTCTGAATGCCGACCCAACACAAAATCGTAAACCTATTTAACCACTTCAATTACACACTTTCGCCCCTTCCTGCCCAGGACAATTTTCAGCTTTCTGCGCTGTTGCACTTTGAATGACAATTGCGCGGTCATGCAACACTGCACCAAAACTAAAGTTTTATCATTTTCTTACCACAAATAGAGCTTTCTTTTGGTGGTATTTTATCACCACTGGGGTTTTTATTTTTTGCTAAACAAACTAAATACCAACATTTTTGAAGAAAACATTTTTTTTCTTAGTTTTGGTTATAAAATTTTGTTTTCTCCTTCACTGGCGGCACTGATGAGGTACTGATGGGCAGCACTGATGAGGTACTGATGGGCAGCACTGATGAGGTACTGATGGGCAGCACTGATGAGGTACTGATGGGCAGCACTGATGAGGTACTGATGGGCAGCACTGATGAGGTACTGATGGGCAGCACTGATGAGGTACTGATGGGCAGCACTGATGAGGTACTGATGGGCAGCACTGATGAGGTACTGACGGGGCAGCACTGATGAGGTACTGACGGGGCAGCACTGATGAGGTACTGACGGGGCAGCACTGATGAGGTACTGACGGGGCAGCACTGATGAGGTACTGACGGGGCAGCACTGATGGGGTTTTGACAGGTGTTACTGTAGGGCACTAATTGGCAATGTGATGGGGACTGACTGGCACTGTGGTGGGCACTAATTAACACTTTGTGACCTGACAGGCAATCCTGAGGGGCACTGACTGGGCTGATGGGCACCTTTTGACAGCTGTGGTGGCACATCTGATGGGGCTGTGCTGATAATAAATGTACTGATTATCAGCACAGACACACCCCCCCCCCCCCCTCTGACAGGGAGAGCTGCCGTCCGGCTCTCCCTGTCAGCGTGAACCGAGGAATGCCGTTTACCAGCACTTCCTGGTTCACGCGATGATCAGCTGTGATTGGTCACAGCTGATCACGTGGTAAGAATCCTGTCAGAGGCTTCTTGCAACGATCAGAGATGTGGCGTATCAGATTGACACGTCGCACTGCGCGCTGGCATGCTATCCTGCTGGATGTCATATGACGCCCAGTCAGGATAACCGAACCACTTCCCGGCCGTCATTCTGCTATTTGGCTGAGTGGGAAGTGGTTAATAATGTTTAAATACGTTTTACACGTAGTGAACACATGTAGCTGAAGAAAAATTTTCGGTGTCTCTCTTTACTTTACTTTTTTTTATAAATGTTATCTTTTCATAGAAAAATATCCCACTCTTCTTCACAATCACTCCTTAGTCATATGATCAGTTTTCGGCAACACCTATATTTGTGAGCAACTATTTTCTAGGATGAAGCACACGAAGGGCAAAATTGGAGCCGAAACATCTGATGAGCACCTTGAGAATTCATTAAGAATTGCTACTACAGCCATCAAACCAGATATTCATGCAAGTTTTTCGAAAACTATGTCAAATATCGCACTAGTTTTTTGTTGCCCTTTTTAAACTTTTATAATAACAAAAAATGAAGTTGTATTACTCGGATAGGTACAGTACATGATCTATATCGGTGATTGGTAATGTGCGATCTGCTTATCAGCTATTCTTATTATTCGTATATTTTATGTGGGGTCCAAGACAATTCCTCTTCTTCCAATGTGGCCCAGGAAGGTCAAAGGGCTCTAAAGGTAATATATAAAAATATTCACAAAACGCGATACATTCCCTTTTCCATTGTTGCTGGGGGCTAAGATTGAAATCTGGGTTGTATGTAAAACATCCGGTTTTCCGTCTGTTGTTTATTAGCACACTAGGGCTTATCTAGAAGGGACCATCGGTGTAACCTGGTAGACCACTTTTACGTTGTAACTTGAATGTGGGAACCTTTACTGCAGGATTCCCTTTGGCCAGAAGCTGTAATTATAGCTTTTAAAGTAACATTTGACATGTGGCAGTGCATTACATTATGCACTTTGATCTTGCGGAAGCAAATGCCAGCCGCTCGCAAATCTTCAGCATTTCATTACAAGTAAATTCATTTTGTGTTATGTGTAGCAGAGTGTTGGTGAACTGAAGGATATTACAAATTGTGGGCTGCTTCTTCTTCTTTTCTTGTATGGTTATCTGTACAGTCTCATTAACATTAGTAGCCTTTCTGATCTTTATTTCTTTGGCTCTTTCATAGGAAAAAACATAGCAAATTAAAAAATATATATCATATATAACTGGGACACAAGCCATATTGTAATTTAATGGTATTAAAATTAAATTTCCTTTTCAATCTGCAGTGCTGTAAAATTCAATTCAATATGGCTACCTGGAGGACTTCTGTATACATTTGGTGTACAGAACACCCCCAGAATTGTAGTTTCCTGCTTGTGCGATTGGCTCACTCATTTTCCCAGAAATCTGTACTAGGGTACAAGTCCGATTTTAGGTATCCCCTGCAACAAAAATAAAGTTTTTGGTGAGATGCTCCTAAAGGGTTTATTACTTGTAAAAGGATGTATACCTTGCAGCTTTCGCTTAATTAAAGCCCTGCAAGTGCAGCAGCTGTACAAGAATGAAAAAGTCGCTCCCCATAAGTTGGAATATTTTTTCCAAGCAATGGCAGGCATCTACTTGAGGTGCACTGAATGGAAATTTTGGTACCGAAAATTCAAAATGCCCTTGGCTGAAAATGACAGTTAAAAAAATAAAAATAAAAAATGTGTATGTGTGTGTGAGATCATACATATACATACACACATAGATATATATATATATATATATATATATATATATATATATCTATATATATATATATATAATCAATTTTTATATATTACACACAAAATCTCTCACACACACACAGTATCTCGTGAGTACAACCCTCACATTTTTGTAAATGTTTTATTATATCTTTTCATGTGACAACACTGAAGAAATGACACTTTACATTGTAGCAAAGTAGTGAGTGTACAGCTTGTATAACAGTGTAAATTTGCTGTTCCCTCAAAATAACTCAACACACAGCCATTATTGTCTAAACCGCTGGCAACAAATGAGTACACCCCTAAGTGAAAATGTCCAAATTGGGCCTAAAGTGTCAAAATTTTGTGTGGCCACCATTATTTTCCAGCACTGCCTTAACATTGGAGGCGGGTTTGAAATCGCAAAATTTCAAACCCGCATTTCTTTGTGAGTTGGGGGGCAATTTGAAAGACATCTGTGCAGGTTCATGCACAGATGTCTATTGAAATCACCTCCGAAGTCTCCAAAAGTAGTGCAGGAACTACTTTTAGAAATCAGTGTGGCGCCGCAAAGTCGGTGTTGCACTGATTCGGACGGTGCCGTTGCCGGCAATAAGCTGCTATATGGCATGTGATTTGACATCTGGTAAGCAACAGTCAAACCAGTATTGGAAGCCAATTGAGCTCAGGTGCAGAGCACATGTGCTGGCAAAAGCAGTGATGGCCTCATCCTTCTGCTCTTGCTTGATTATCAAGTCGTGTGTCTAGGGATGCATTTTTGACCCAATGTTCTTGAACAAGCAGAGGAGTTCAAAGACCTGTTTATAGTGTTTGGTACAGGTAGCTGGATCACAAAATGACTATACAAAACTGAAAATCCTTTTGTTGGTTAGGGTGTATAAATGTGTGTGTGTGTGTGTTTATGTGTGTATATATATATGTATATGTATATGTGTGTATATATATATATATATATATATACAAATATAACATTTTTTTTTTTTTTTTAAAGTGCATAGGGATAGCACCTACTTTTGTATTTGGTATATGTTCCCGTTTACGCTATGTTCACACCTATGCGTTTTTGTGGGCTGTGTTTGCACGGGCACGGCAGCCCATTCAAATTAATAAGCTGCCGTTCCTGCATTTCCACCAAAAAAAGAAAATGCAACCTCAGGGGAAAAAAACGACCATGCGATTTTATTTTTAAATTTTTTCCTCTGCGGTCCGCATGCATGCATACATTACATTCAGAATGAATGGCAGCCCCGTGTGTTTCCACAGAGCCGTGCGTTTTCAGTTTTCACTGTGGGTGGTTGTGGGTGCGGGAATCCCTGCAATACTTGCAGACACGCGTAGACATGAGCCAAGCCTCAAATAACCTACATTTAAAAAAAATAATTCAATTTGCTTCTTGCTAAAAAGTATAGTTGGCTTTTCATTCTCTGTAATAGTTGGGGGGCTGTAGGAAGTTGAGTAACCAATTAACCTTGTCTGTACTGTGCAGGTCTTATACTCGGTTGTAAACTAGAATTGAATTTGTCTATAAAGTCCTATATAAAAAAGCTGCTCCAAATAGTTAAAGGCAAGAATGTTTTTTAAAAAATTTTCGGTGTGCTGTGGGAATGGAAACGGGAAATAAATATAGTGGGGGTTTCTGAAATTTGACTGAAAAAGTGACTTAAGAAATGCGCTTTGAACTATGTGTATAGCTGTTTGCATGGAATTTCACTTCAATTAGAATGTAGAGTTGTGTTGTGGCAGAATTAAGTGGTACACTTGAGGACAATTGGCAACTTTTAATAAAACGTGGTAGTTTTGGGAGTTATAGGATGTAGTGAAGTCACCAATTATTCCATAACAATTCTCTTCCAGGAGTCTATTAAAATGTATTCTCAGGATGTGGAACTGTGAAGTTACAAGTCCGATGAGTTGGCAGATTTCCAGGATTTAAGTGGTTGTAAGTGTAAAAGTATATGAAGACTTGAAGAGACTAGTCCCTTTTTTTTTTTTTTTTTTTTGTGGAATCTGAAAAGATTCTATGTTGATCGCACCATTTTTACGGTTTTAAATAGGGATGTGCTGATATACCAAGCAATTGAGCGAGTATCGGTACTCGTCCAAATGCTCCAGATAACAAAAATGATACTTTGCAGTGCGATTTGCATAAATACAAAATAAATGGCCACAAATCGCAATGCAAATATTTTTTTTTCTTTTTTTTTTTTTTTTTTTTTTTTTTTTTTTCTTTTTTTTTTCTTTTTTTTTTTTTCCCACCACTCTGTATGTATGTGTTAGATCTATCTATCTACCGGTATCTATCTATCTCTATCACACACATAGTGATTAAAGCGTCAGGTTAAACAATGTTAGAACTCACAGTAGATATCTGGTAGCAAATCACGGCGGCTGGAGATGCTCATAGGGTTGGAGGAATTGTAGAGAAGGTCCATCACTTCCGCCCTATACCCACAGGGTCCCCGAACTTCTCCTCCAGCCCTGTGAGCACTTCCAGCAGCCCTGATTTGCATCAAATTTTTATGTATTGACTCAAATCACACCACAAAGTATCGGTACTCTGTATCGGCGAGTACTTGACCAAAAGTATCAGTACTTGTACTTGCCGATTAAAAAAAGAAAAAAAAGGTATAGTAGCAAACCTAGTTTTAAATGATAAGAATGGTTAGAGACCTGGAATCCTAGGGTTCACCATAAGCGACAAGACAAATCCCTTCATACTTAGTAATAGTAATGGGCTTCTCCCTTTTGCAGTTGCTGTTTCAGTTACCATATCATCTGAAAGAAAGGGTAACTGGCTTTTAAATACAGACGTTGAGACCTAAGTGAAATGGACACACCTGTGCACCAGCCATAAGTCTGCCAAGAACAAAAAAGGCTGTGTAGTGAAAGGCTCCACATCAGTCAAAAAACACTTTTTTTCCTAGACTTCCCTCATACCCCCCCAGCCAATATTGTATGTCTCCCCCTTCCCCCTTTACTATGAAGTGAGATATACTCAACTTAGTCCCTCATCCAGGTTCCATGGCACCGCTGTTTCCAGTTGGGGAGGGCTGCTGATCCAGCGATGCTCCCCTGAAATTACTTGTCCCATGCTGCCACCCTCAAAATCCTTTGTCCACTTCTGGATCCTAAGAGAACCCCGTTTACAGTTCATCCATTAGCAAGTGTCCACATCAGGCAGGCACCGACATGGACACCCAAGGAGAAACTCAAATCGGGAACCAAACGGAAGCAGAGAAGACTCTGGGTCGAATCATCATGTGACTGCATCTACAGATAAGTAAAAAGAGCAGTTAGATAGGGCAATGGGTTTTACGGTAGTTATCCCAGGGTGGGCCTTTGATAGAAGGCTAAGACAAAGTAGATAGAACGTTTTGGGCTATAGCATGTTGAACAGCCTTTCTCAGCCTTTTCAACACAAAGGAATCCTTGAAATAACTTGAAATAACTTTCTGGTCTCAGGGAACCCCTGTTAAAAATGTCAATCTACAGCTCATGATACATGATGGTCCGTGGGAAGAATTCTCCTTACACTTGTGATCATTGTGAAGAATTACCCCCTACAGATAGCTAAAAAGATCAGTGACGTCAGTGGGAACTTATCTGAGAGGCAGAAATTGCTCAAGTAACCCCAAGAAACCTCTGGAGGAACCCTGAATGAGAAACTCTGATGTAGACAGTCCTTCTATTTTTTTTTTTTTTACTTTTTGTTTAAAATGGAAATCGAAAAATAGAAATAAAATGGAAAACATCTTAGAAATTTGTCAGTGTAAACATGTTGCTAACCTGAGATGATAAAATGGAAGCAGTGGTCACTCTGCCTTTCAAATGTTATAGTAGATTGTTTAAAGCTAAAGTTTAGATATAGCAAGTTTTACATAGTTACATTGGTCCAGCTCCAATCGTAAGTATGTATCATGCCAATGGGATCCCTGTGGACACTAATGAAGCATCGGTGCGTACAAGAACACGTACCGTCATTTACCTACCTGTACGTTGCACATGTGGCTCCCCAGGCTAGGCCTGGGAAATTATACTGGGGATGGGAATATGCCTGTAAAAAGCCCTGTGTGCATGAAACCTAAATGTAATAAAAGGCTGAGAGTTTACTACTTTGCTTGGAGCTAGATTGTCCCCAAATTGCCTCACTGTCTACATCTACATTTATAGACCTATTGCCCGGACAAATGTCTAACTGTTGCCTACAAAAAATGGCATTTTCTATATTCTGCTAAGTTTATCCACAATTTTCTAAAAACAACTATCTGATCATCTAGAATAATGTTTCTTTGTTCCCTGAACTTTAGCACTACTTTATTTTTTTAATTGTTGGCTGAAAAAACATCCTTGTGAGTCTTACTCACTCAGGCATGTGAATCGGCAGAGTCTCTTATCAGTTCCTCATGTAAACTCATCCTTAGAGTTTTCTCAATTAGGCTGAGCTAAGACTAGCCATACACATGTAAATTTACCTTATTCAGCCCACAAGGATTCCATCATCCACCTTAACAGCATGGATGGGGGAATCTCCACTGCTGGCTGTTGTATTTAGGCAACCATGGCATCCGTGGCTACCTAAACATCCAAAACCTAACTGTAGCTGATTGGATGCCATCATGGTTGGATCAATAATTTTCTGCCCAGCCAAGTTCATTTTAAATCAACTTTTGTCGAGCCAGGTGGTGCTGACAGGGCCAATCACAGATCAAATTTTGTCTGAATCGGCTGTAATTGGCCAAAACGTGAGCTGTGTATAAGTAGCTTTAAGCCTAACTCCATTTTTACTGTGACTATTATATAGTTCATTTTGACCAAGTTGCCCCAAATAAACAATTTCCTTTACTAACATATGGTCCCACACCCAGTACTGTATAAAACTGTATAATGCCCTGTGCGCGGGAGCGGAATATCCATCGGAAAAATCTTGGATGGTTTTTCAGACGGAATTCCGCTCAAGCTTGGCTTGCATACACATGGTCACACAAGTTCTCAGAACTTTCAAGCGCCAAGAACGCGGTGACGTGCAACACTACCACGAGCCGAGAAAATTAAGTTCAATGCATCCAGGCATGCGTCAAATTGTTTCCGAGCATGCGTAGGAATTCTGGGCGTCAGAATTGCTACAAACGATTGGAATTTCTGGTCGGAACTTTTACCGACCGAAAAATAGAGAACCTGCTCTGAATCTTTTGCTGGCGGAAATGCCGCCAGCAAAAGTTCGATGGAGCATACACATGGTCGCATTTTTCGACCAAAAGCTCACATCGGTCTTTTGCTGGCGGCATTTCCGATCGTGTGTACGCGGCATTAAGTGCTGTGTTCTGGAAGAGGAACATGGACTTATGAAGTCAGGCTGAGCACGGCTCAACCATTCATAGGTGTTGTGACTTAATACAAGGCTTTCTCTGATTGGCTGAGGTGGCGAGGCAGAATGGGTAGGCAATTTCCTCAGTCAGAGGAAGACTTGTATTCATTCATAAAATACAAGGTTACCTATAAATGGTTGAGCCATGCTCCGCTTTTGTTCCAGAAGCTGGGTGGGAAGTCTCTGTTCTGCTGCCAGAACACAATGCTTAATACTGTATGTAGCTGATGCTACGTACCCAGTTTGTACAGTGCAGTCAGTGGGTGCGTGTGTTAAAGCGGAATTAAACTCCACTTTTTTTTTTATTTTTTATTAGGCAGGCCCCCAGGTGGTTTATGCCATGATGTGCTGGGTACCAAATGTTGGCACATTATGACAGGCCAATGTGTCAAACGATGCCCTCCAGCACTGCTCTGTCAGTATTCCTGCTGGTACCCTGGACTGCTTTGTGTGCCACTCCAGCTCACTGGAACAGGGTATGGGTCTCAAGCATCCACCACTGGCAGTACAGGCATGGGTGGGAGCTCGTCCCAGCTCCTATAATCACTGGCAGTAAAGAAAAGATTCCCTGAAGCCGCACATCCGTGTCCCTATACTGGGTGGATGAATGGCAATCTCAGCCAGGCCATGCCCCAACTTGTTTTGCTCTGCCCCTCGGCGCATAGTCATCGGAATCCCCTTGACTAAGCTCTGAGGGGCGGAGCGAAATGCATCAGTGGTGTGGCCTGGTTGGAGTCCAGGCTGAGGTTTCCATTTATACACCCAGTATAGGGATAACACGGATGTGCGGCTTCAGGGAGTCTTTTCTTTACTGGCAGCATTCCTGCTGGTCCCTGGAACTTCTTATCTCGGTCTTCCTTCCGGGTTCCGTCCTGTTCAGCCACTTGAACGGCTCAGTGTGCGTTACACTGCATTGACAAGAGACAGATCTGGCTTCCTTTTGTCATAAAGACCTGTCAGTGATTTATTTTACATGATTTTTTTTTTTTTTTTTTATTGTGATTTTTTTCATTCTGCTGTAGAACTATAGGCAAAACGTCTTTCTTTCTTTCTTTCGGAACCCCTGTCAGATTTTTTTTTTTTTCTGCCAACTGTGTCCCTTCACTACCTGTTAGAGCTGCACATTCTGGCTAAAATGAGAATCACTATTTTTTATTTATTTTTTTGCTTAGAAGATAGAGCACGATTCTCGTGGCGTAACATCTTTCACATTAAACAAAAAATTTGGGCTAACTTTACTGTATTTTTTTTTTTTTTATTCATTGAAGTGTATTTTTTCCCCAAAAATTCAGTTTGCAAGACCACTGTGCAAATACATAAAATATTGCAACAATCGCCATTTTATTCCCTAGTGCAGGGGTCTCAAACTGGCGGCCCTCCAGCTGTTGCGAAACTACAAGTCCCAGCATGCCTCTGCCTGTGGGAGTCATGCTTTTAATGTCTCATGGGCTGTCAGCCTTGCAATGCCTCATGGGACTTGCAGTTTTGCAACAGCTGGAGGGCCACCAGCTTGAGACGCCTGCCCTAGGGTCTTATATACATTTATAATGTTTGGGGGTTCCAAGTAATTTTCTAGCAACAAATACTGATTTTAACTTTGTAAGAAACAAGTGTCGGAAAAGGGTTTAGACTTTAAGTGGTTAAACTTCCTGCATTCACACACAGAAGTTAATCCCTTTTGATCTAAGAAGGAAGAGTTGCAATGTTTATAGTTATCTACTAGCATGGCCAATGTTGTTAAAAACTTGGGGGACTGCCCGTTTTTTTTCTTTTGACAGCTGAGTGAGCAGAGAAGTCTCTACACTTGTTACATGAAAGAATCGGGAAACTCTTCAATGAGATCGTGAGGGGGGTTGAATCGAGATCACGATTTTTTTAAGGATTAATTAATTGTACAGCTCTACTACCTGTCCAATAGGAAGTGAGAGGGGAATCCTCTTTGCTACCCAAAGTTAACCAGAACTAGTGTTCCCATTTGAAGATTTCCCCTCCCCCTTTTTTTTTCTTTAACTTTTCTGGGGACAACCCAAAATGTGAAAACTTTCTTTTAATCTCCCTTTTCAACGGGGGCTAAGACGGCAATACAAATTTGACAGGCGATCTTATCCCTCTCGCCGCTATCCAAAACTAAAAAAAAAAAAAGAAGTTTTGCCTTTTTAGGTATACTTTACGGTGCAGACAGATGCTTTCATTTTTTTTTTTTCTTTCTTTCTGAGTACCAAGGGGCCCCCCCAAGGCTGAAGGCTCCCCAACGTGAAAGCTTTTAACAGACTGAGCCTCTCCAAGGGCCCTTTAACATTTCTGTGTAGATAGTAACATCTTTGACTACCATTGCTACATGCATTTTTGTGTATTCTATAGGTGATTGTATGCCCATTGTATACATGATGGTTTTGCAATGTTCATTCATAATGCAAGACGAGACAAATATTCCCAATAGGGATTTTTCATGGTGGGAATCGCGATAAAACAAAACAGCAGGCATTCGCTATAAGTTCTATGCAGTAGGCTTGCTTAAAGTAGAACTCCATAACTTTTTTTTTTTTTTTTTTTTTTCAGTTTCGAATATAGACCTGGGACAGGTTCTAGACCTTTTTTTTTTTTTTTTTATTGCTATTTCTTTTGCCCACGGGGAGATTCTCTTTGACCTCCTATCTCATATGCGAAATATGTAAAAATATCCAGGATGTAGGAGGAAATCCCATCCTTGATAGTTGTCACTAGAAGAAGTGTCCATATTGAGTGTTCTCTTCTTCAGTGACCACTGTAACATTTTGGATTTTCCAGCAATGGACGATAGGGGACAAGTAAGGTAGGATGCCTCAAAGGGGACACACACAACAAAGGTTTTTTTTTTTTTTTTTTTTATTTATTTATATCCAAAATAAAAAGTTCCCAAACGACTTTAGTAGCTCTATGCCAGTCAGGAAATGCGCAATTTGTTTTGACTGTGTAATTATTTGTAATCTAAGGCTGAGTCGAACACACGTGGGCATCCGTTTAGCTAATAAGTTGTTGGCAAATATGTACAAATGTTCTGTATCTCATTTCAACGCTGGTTATTTTAACAGCAAACACTGACATTGGGGATTTATTGCCTTGAAGAGTGAGCACTAAAGGAGAGCAGTTGATTGACAGTGAAGTAAATTATATGGTTCACTAATACTCTGTCACTTACCACCTGTAATTTTCTTAAAGTAAACCTGTATTATACTTGTGCATTTCAAACTGCGCATAGGATGAAAAAAAAAAAAAAAAATACAGCAGAGCTTGCCTTTAAAGCCAAACTCCAGGCTAGTAACTGGTTGTCATTCAAACTTTCTGTCCCTATACACATTTTTTTTTTTTTTCAATTATTATTTATTTATTTATTATAAAAAAATTTTTTTTTTATTTTTTTTTATTTTTTAAATGAGTGATTTTATGAGAAAATTACCTTGTAAGTCTAATGTCCTCACTTCTGTTCCTAAACTGCAGCTATGCCTGGGGACCTGTAAGTGGTTTCCTTTTTGAGTTGGCTTGGCTGCTGTACTATTCCCATCATGCCATAGGGATTTTAGCTACATTCTATACTGCACACCACTTTGTATTTCACATCACTCTACTGTACACACTGTTCTGTACTGATTACTGTATTTTCCATACTACTGTCCCACACACAGTAGAGCTGCATGATTATTTGTTCAAAAAATAAAAATAAAAAAAATCAGTCTTGATTCAACCCACCTCACAATCTCTATGCAGCATTTACATGATTCATTCATGTAAGTGCAGAGATGTTCTCTACTTAGAGCTGTCAAAAAAAAGAAACAAAAAGGCAGGAAAATGTTTATAAAAATTGTAAGCGCTGGGAGATGAGTATAAACAAAGTATCTTTTTATTTCTTTTAGATCAAAGGGATGAACTTCGGTCTGTAAATGAGGTCAGTTTAACCACTTAAAGGCTAAACCTTTTTCTGACACTTGTTGCGTACAAGTTAAAATCTGAATTTTCTGCTGGAAAATTACTTGGAACATCCATCCTATCTATATATGTGTGTGTGTGTGTGTGTGTGTGTGTGTGTGTGTGTGTGTGTATATGTGTGTGTGTGTGTGTATGTGTGTATATATATATATATATATATATATATATATATATATATATATATATATATATATATATATATATATATATATATATATATATATATATATATATATATATATATATATTTATTAATTACACAGTTGTGTTCAAAAGTTTACATACCCTGGCAGAATTTGTGATTTCTTGGCCATTTTTCAGAGAATATGAATGATAACACAAAAACTTTCTTTCACTCATGATTAGTGTTTGGCTGAAGCTATTTTTTATCAATCAACTGTGTTTTTACTTTTTTTTTTTTTTTTTTTTTTAAATCATAATGGCAACAAAAACTACCCAAATGAGCCTGCTCAAAAGTTTACATACCCCAGTTCTCAATACCATGTATTGCCCCCTTTAACATCAATGACAGCTTGAAGTCTTTTGTGGTATTTGTGGATGAGGCTCTTTATCCTCTCAGATGGTAAAGCCTCCAGTTCCTGTAAATTCTTGGGCTGTCTTGCATGAACTGCACATTTGAGATCTCCCCAGAGTGGCTCAATGATATTGAGGTCAGGAGACTGCGATGGCCACTCCAGAACCTTCACTTTATTCTGTTGTAGCCAATGACAGGTCAACTTGGAGTTGTGTTTTGGATCATTGTCATGTTGGAATGTCCAAGTACGTCCCATGCGCAGCTTCCTGGCTGATGAATGCAAATGTTCCTCCAGTATTTTTTGATAACCTACTGCATTCATCTTGCCATCAATCTTGACCAAATATCCTGTGCCTGTTTTGTAGCTCACACATCCCCAAAACATCAGCGACCCACCTCAAACAAACAGTAGGAATGGTGTACCTTTCATCATAGGCCTTGTTGACTCCTCTCCAAATGTAGCGTTTATGGTTGTGGCCAAAAAGCTCAATTTTGGTCTCATCACTCCAAATTACGTTGTGCCAGAAGGTTTGAGGCTCGTCTCTGTGCTGTTTGGCATATTATAAACTGGATACACCACATGTTTTCAGAGTCCTGTATTTCACCTGAAGTTATTTGTGGGTTTTTCTTTGAATCCCAAACAATTTCCCTGACAGTTGTGGCTGAAAGTTTAGCTGGTCTACCTGACTGTGGTTTGGTTTCAACAGAACCCCTAATTTTCCACTTCTTGATTAGAGTTTGAACACTGCTGATTGGCATTCTCAATTCCTTGGATATCTTTTTATATCCATTTCCTGTTTTATACAGTTCAACTACCTTTTCCCACAGATCCTTTGACAATTCTTTTGCTTTCCCCATGACTCAGAATCCAGAAACGTCAGTGGAGCACTGGATGAAAGATGCAAGGGTCTGTCAGGAGTCCAGAAACTCATTGACCTATTATACACACACACACTAATTACAAGCAAACGGATCACAGGTGAGGATGGTTACCTTTTTTAATAGCCATTCAAACCCCCTTTGTGTCATCTTGTGTGCATTTTGTCAGGCCAAAATCACCAGGGTATGTAAACTTTTGATCAGGGTCATTTGGGTAGTTTCTGTTGCAATTATGATTTAAAAAGAGTAAACACAGTTGATTGATTAATAAAATGGCTTTATCTTTAGTCTAAAATCGATTTGAACCTTCCTTTTGAAAGAACATTCCATTTCAAAGAAGGCATACCTCCTTTTTAATAGCGGAATTCCAGGTATGGTTTATATTTACATACAACGTGGAGATACAGTGTGTGCGTGTATATATATATATATATATATATATATATATATATATATATATATATATATATATATATGTATATATATAATGTATGTGTGTGTATACCATACAAATGCCCCTGGAATTTCTTTCTTTTTCTTTCTTTTTCTTTTTTCTTTTTTCTTTCTTTTTCTTTCTTTCCCATAGTCCAAACGCCATACATATTTGGAAGATAATAGAACCCGCGTGTATATAAATATTGGGTACATTTTATTTTGCTTTCTGATCATGTGGTTATACTAGTAGTTGAAATAGTGCATCATAAATAAGACAAAATTTAAAATAATCCGAATGTGAAAAAGTGGCGGTACTTGGTGCTGCTGCTTGGAGGAAATGTGTGTGGTCACGGTGTTCCTGGCTGTCGTAGAACTAGAAGAGACATTAGACGCGTTCTTTGTGGCTATAATTGGTTCACATTCACTATTATCTGACTGTCGTGGCTCTCTGCTTCAATCCCTAAGCTGCTTATTCAGCTGAAATGCCCGGAAGATTACACTGACTTGCTCCATGTGGTGAGCGGTGTTTGAGACGTATTCCATACAGATAATAGTAATTATTAGAATAACGTAACCGAGGTTATCCTAGGTCACAAGCCAGGCCATATCAGTTTTGTCTGGTATTCCTTATATCGTGCATGCATTTAATAAAGGCTGAAGTGAATTTCCCTATTGGCAAAGGTCTAAGTACAGCGAGCGCCCGGGCACACCTGGTTACCAGCTGCAGTGGCTAAAATTCTGACGTTGACATAAAACGACAAGTGAGTGTGTAGAGTGCAGTGGCTGCGTATTATTATGTTGGGTAACTTTCCGTTACCTGTCCGGGAGTTTTATAGTACTACAGCAGAAATGGGATAACTAAAAACTGTCTCTGCTCCCATTTTCATTTGACATCCAGGAGCATTTTGTATAAAAAAAATAAAGAAACAAGGATGTGACAGGTCCTCTCTATGGAAAGATCTGGGGTCAAAAAGACCCCAATTCTCTCCTTTTTTTTTTTAAAGCAAAAGATCAAAACAAAAAAAAAAATGTATTTTTATTTTTATGATCTTTTGTTTAAAAACACATAGGCTGTTATCAGCAGTTTTTAGCTGGGGCGTTTTTTGGCTTTAAAAAAAAAAAGAACTAGTGGGTTCTGAGAGGAGGTTTTCAGCTGTAAAAACGCTCTAACGTCAAAATGCTGATAAACGCTCAAAAACGTGACTCACCGGTGTTTTTTTACTTTTTTGATCCATAAAAAAAAACCGCCAACGCGGAAAAATGCTATTGCAGAAATGTTGAAAAACTCACTGCAAAGCTACTGGCGTTTTTTATAATGTTATTTTAACATCCAGTGTGCATGAGGCCTGAAAATGCATGTACATTCATTATGTGTGAATGGGGCAAAAAACAAATGTAACTAGACTATATCGTTGATTTAGATTCTTATGTGGCAAAAAAAAAATGTAAATTAGGTATATCTTCAGCCGTTTGAATGTAAATCATTGATTTTAACCACTTCAGGCCCGGAAAGGATTTGCCCCCTTAATGACCAGTCCGTTTTTTGCAATTCGGCACTGCGTCGCTTTAACCGACAATTGCGCGGTCGTACGACGCTGTACCCAAACAAAATTGAAAAGATGTATTTCGGTTTAGGCCAATATGTATTGTTCTAAGTATATTGATTGGTTTGCGCAAAAGTTATAGCGTCTACAAAATGGAGGATAGAATTTTATTTTTATTTTATTGCGGTGGACAGATCAGCACTTTTGACACTTTTTTTTTTGGGACCATTGAAATTTATACAGCGATCAGAACTAAAAATAGCCACTGATTACTGTATAAATCTCTCCCTCTCCCCACATAGCATGTACATAGCAACATTTTACAACCCAAAACCGTTCAATTTCATTGGCTCTTTATCCCGATCGGGGATGGGCTGTGTCAGGGTGACAAGCCTCGTCCCTGATCCCCGCATGAGCGCCATGCACGAGGACAGTGCATGTGACCGGCTGTGATTGGACACAGACGGTCACGTGGTGAAGAGTAATTTTTATTGGCTCTTTACACTGATCTGGGATGGGCTGTGTCCTGGGGGACACGCCTCATCCCCTATCGCCACGCTGTGGGCCCCCAGGAGCTCGTAGGAGCGGTGCGAAGGAGAGAAAGTCATATGACGTCCACCCAGGATGGGAGAGTGTTCCTGCCGGCAACATATATTACTATGACCCGATATGGAATTGGTTAAAATAAATGACTTGCTGTGTACATTCAAACCACTGACGATCTAGCCAATTGACCTTCTTTTTTTTTTTTTTAGCCCCATTCACACAAAATAAATCTATATGCACTTTCACTGGCTATGCAAATTCTTTATAAATGAACATCTAAAGATGGCTGGACACTGTCTGTCCCTGCTGGAGCCACCAAATTTCGACTGGTGTGTGTGAGCTACTCTGCTCGACAGAAGTTGATTATGTAATCAACTCTTGTTGAAGGAAAATGTTGGAAAATGTCCGATCGATTACTGCAGCCACTGATCAGTGTATTGTGACAGCAGCCAGTGTCGGCGGGGGGAGGGGGGATTCCAACATTCACTGCGTTGTGGAGGAATCTGGCTGGCTAAATGAAAAACTAGCTGTGTATGGCCGGCCTAAGAGTGCATAGCATTGCCACCAGTTTACTCTGTGCTGCAGCTTTGCACTTTCCCACAGCCATGGCCCCTGTTTTCCTGCTGTATACAAATCCATTGTAAACACTAAATGCATTGCTTTCTATTTAAACATATCTAGCTGATGCATTTTAATTTTTATTGCTTAATCTATTTATTTGTTTTCCTGCTGACCATAAAATGGCTTTTATAGATGAAGCTTACAGTATGTTTACATAATGGATTAAATTAAAGCCAGATGTACAAGTCACGGGAAAGTAACTTAAAACCATGTTAGCAGTTTTCCAAATGAATCTACGTGAGACTTTCAGTGTTTATTATAATGGATTGGGCAGTCGCAATTCATGTCCTTGATTGCGTTCCAGGACCTATCTTAGAGCTTACTATGTGTTAACTGGTGACCCGGTGACCTGTAGGATAGCGTGTGTCCTAAGCTTCCTCTATTAAATGTCTTGTTCAGCATTCTAAGGTTTTACTGCAGTTGTAAACAGAGTATGTGAATCTGGATCAGCTGCTTATAGTTACATTAGTTTCAGTAGCTCCAGTCTGGGTTGTGCTGTATATGATGCCCTGAAGGAAATGTGCAGAGAAATATGAGCTGCCATTGCTGACTTCTCTACACGCGAAAACGCCATTCCCTTAGCTGTCATGCTGATCAAGTGGCTTCAATACGTCTTGAGTCACTGATCAAGAACAAGTATGCCAGTCCTTTGTTTTTCAAAGCAGACCTATAGACTGATTATAGCTAAATCCACCAACCCCACCACTCAACCCCCATTTAATAAATTTGCTGAAAAAGTAATAATTCTGCAGAACAACGCTGCGTAATTGTAACTGGTCACCTACTGAGGAGGAATCGGAGTTTAGGCATATTTACTGAATGATCGGCTTTCCTTGAATGTCTGTTCTGTACAGCTGAGAGGGGCATTTTGTCATGTGATTGGTCACTGTGTGTCATTTTGACATGACAGATGGGTATTATGTAGGTATTATAGTCACTATGGACTGAAAAGGCCAGGGATCTGATGCAAAACTTAATGGGGGAGATTTACTTAAACTGGAGAGTGCAACATCCTGGTGCAGCTGTGCATAGAAACTAATCGGCTTCCATTTTTTTTTTTTTTTTTTTTGTCAAAGCTTAAAGTTTTTTTTTCACCTTTAAAGTGGAAGTAAACCCCCCTATCGTTTTCAGCCAAGGAAGCTGCCATCTTTGCCTCTGTTTAATCTTCAACTGCCACAGTGCTGCACATGTGACCCGTTATGACAGCAGCCATTGGATGGTTTGACTGTTGGTTGAGAGCACAGCCAATGTGCAGTTAGCATTCATGGCATGCCTTTTTTTTTTTTAGACTGTTAAATCGATGGGTTTACTCCCGCTTTAATGCATCCTGACAGTGACTGGCCCCCTAGCCCCCCCCTCCCATTTTACTTACCTGAGCCCCTTATTTCCGTTGGCGGAGATGCACTCTCCCTCTCTCCACAGGGTCCCGGCTCTTGATTGGATAGATTGATAGCGCAGCCATTGGCTCCCGCTGTTAATCAAATCCAATGACGCGGGTGCCGGGGGGGTGGTGCCGAGTCCAGCATTCGTGTCTATGGATGCAAATGCTGGACTCGTTAACTTTATTTAACCAAATACTCAAAATATATTAAACAACTCAGCCCAACCACAGCTGACGAAGAATTTCAAATTGCATACCTTCTTGTATGTCTCCTTTTGAGATATCAACCAAAGGGACCCACCATTTAAACCAGCCATGACGATGGGAGGGGTTTGGGAGGGGAGCTCCTCGCGATGGTCACTCTCTGGCAACTGGCAAAGACCCTGTCAGGCCCCCCCCCCCCCCTTTTTTTTTTTATTTTATTTTTTAACAGACCCGTTTGGGACCTGGAAAATTGAGGGGTCATGTGACTTTAATTGACCTTAGGATTAAATTAACCTCCAATAAAATCAATCACCTAGGGGTAAGAGTGCTGCTGCCACCATGCTAGCCCATGTGATCATGCACTGTAGGAAGCTTTAAAGCCAAAGAGGTAGATTTCCCAAAACTGGAGAGTTTAAAATCTGGTGCAGCTCTGGATAGAAACCAATCGGCTTCCAGGTTCCTTGTCAAAGCTTAATTGAACAAGCTGAAGTTAAAAGCTGATTGGCTACCAAGCACAGCTGCACCAGATTTAGCATTTTCCAGTTTTAGTAAATCAACCCCATTCTGTCAGCTACTATAATCTTTTAAAATCCTACCTAAGAGCAGACACCACAAGCCTACCTTTTAAGGCCTCATGCACACTGGATGTTTTTACAGCTGCTGTTTTTGGCTTCAGATGTTTTTTTTCAGGAGCCAATAAACTCTCCAGCATGTTATCCTATGTGTGCATGGACACATAAGCTGCTATCAGCAGTTTCTGGCGGGGGCATTTTCTGGCTGGGAAAAACCTTCAGAACTAGTGGGTTTTTTCAGAGGAGATTTTCAGCTGTAAAAAAACCTCTAACTCTGAAAAAAGCTTAAAAACGCGGCTATTCAGCGTTTTATCCGCATGTTTGAGCCATAAGCTTTTGTGGGAGTTTCATTTTGTTAAAAAACGCTACAGCTAAATGCTTTCTACAGCTAACGCCACTGCCATTTTCATAACGCCAGTGTGCATGAGGCCTAATGGTTTAGAAGGCACCATTTGTGATCAGTTTGCTTGGAGAATCCTCACTCACCCCATGATCTCTCTTGTGCCACCTCATTTGGTTTTCCCATTTGGCGTATTGGTCCCATTCCACTACTCCTGTGTCAGACACTGAGCAGCGGTCACTGTTTGGAGATGTAAAGTTTTATCAAGTTCCAAGCTGGTTTTATAGGGTTCTGTTGTAGGAGGCATCTAATCCTGAAGAAGTGAAAGTATTCATGAAACTTGTCGAGTTACAAGATGCATTCCTCTCTCATCTTGGTTATATAAAGCATGTACTTTGAAAATATACCATCTTGATGTACAGTATATATTGTGTGTAACCCATTGGCTTCATACACCAAACATTTTTTATGTGTACATGTTATGTGTTTATACATTCATGTGTCCAATCCTTGTACAATAAATTGATATTTTATGACTTTTGTATTATGCCTCATTCAAAGTCCCATTGGCAAAAATTGGTTGTGCGTAGTTTAGAAGGCTCTTCTATGTGTCCCCTTTTGCCCATTGAGGCAGGTTTTGGCTAGGACAAGAGGTAGGTGTGGTTTGGCCTCAAAGTTGAGTAACAAGATTAAAATGGGATCAAAGGGGTGCACAACACTTACTTTTGTTGGCTGGAAAAAGATGTAGCAAAGATCTTGTATTACCAGCTCTGAGGTAGCTCTTTATAGCTGAATTCTGGGCACAAAAACATTATTTTAAAATATTTTTCAACAGCCAAAAAAGGATATAAATCTATGGTGTGCACCAAACACTTTTGCAAACCCCAATATTACCTTGTAAAAATAGCAGGAACATTGTCTCTGTGCTGTACATAGCCTGTGGAGAGAGCGGAGCTCTGGAGGGACCCAGCAGGCTCCACCCACTACAGGCTGCCTGTAGAAAACTACAGGATGGGTCGGGACAAGACCAGACATAAGGAGAGAGCAGCAGTGACTGGTCTATATTACAGGAAGCTCCTGTACAGAGGCGAGGCTTAACACTGGATTACTGCACAGATGTGGAATGAACTACACAAAGCACACCAAGATTCAAGTAAGAATTCTCATGGCTATTCGTATTTAGACAATATTTTCTTATCCTGCAGTTGGGTTTTGAAGGCCATAACAAAATAAATAAGGAAATCGTAATGCTCCCACTATATTGTAAACTACAGAACCAAATGGCAACAAGGAGATTGCCTCCTGGAGATGAATGCAGATGGGCAGCACTGGAATTTGACACTGGAGTTCCCAAGAGATAGAAGCGGGCTAATGGTTTAACTGCCGTTATCCGTCCAGAACTAATATACCAGTCATGATGGCCCTTTCTTTCTTTGACTATCATTGCTTATTTCTTTAGCAGAGATGGTTTTTTTAGATCCTTTTTTTTTGTAAATCCAAAGCAAAACCTTTTCAATTGCCCACTTCACTGAAGAAAACGTACCTAGCTGAAACAGCCGCCTTCTTTCCAGCAGCACCAATACACTGACTGGTAGTAACATTAATCAGTCATACAGGTTACAGCTTGCGGCAGCTGATGACTGACTCCTCGCCTGAAAATGGTGCATTGCAAACTGCAGAGACGGATGAAAGTAAATGGAAGCAACACTGCAGAGGGGAAATAATAAACAGATAAAATAAGAAAGTTTCACTTCTTGAAAAGAGTAGGAAACCTGGAGCTACACAGTAAATCTGCTGTAAACCTAAAATACCATCAAGTCTGCTAAATCACTCAGTGAATGAGGGTTACCAATAAATGGATAGGTTTGGTTTCTTTAGAACAGTTGGAATGCAACCATTTCCCAACTTGTTGACCTCATTGTCCTGTAAATGACAGTTCCCCATGATGCATTTTTTAAAGGTTGTAATTTTGGAACTATAGACGTCTCCAGACTTCCATTCTTGCAAAAAGCTAAGAGTGGGAGTATAATTTAAGCTTACTTTACATGGACACACATTTTATGGACTTTGAATGTTTCATGAACTTGCCTGTACCATGGGCAGCTGTCATGCACCTTGCCAGCTATGCCGTAAACCATAATCGTCGCTAAAGCTGCTATTAGACTTGAGTAGGTGATTGTTTATTCATGTTCGATCCACAAGACCTCCGGCAGAGTTGAGCAGTCTGTAAACTTGTTCGTTTTTGTTTTTTTGCCCACCTTGTATGTGTAGGTGAATGAAAAGGAATAGGGAAGAGAGAAGTACAGTGCTGTTTTTTTGGGAAGAGAGGTGGGGAAGGGGGTTGAAGCACGAGGTTGACAATGACTGAACAGCGTTTTGCTTATTCCTTCTGGCATTGCCCTCTAAAAAAGGGGAAAGTCCATCACATGCCTAATGAAGGCCCCTTGAACCTCCTTTAGGGAAAGGGAGCCTTGACTGCTGGAAGCATGGCATCACTGTGGGCGTGAACCTAAAAAGGAAGTAAAGTATATTCCTTAAGATTGGCTACAAAGACCTGAGGTGACTGGGTGGAGCCTGAACTCTAGGAAAAGGCTATGCTGGGGGTACAGCCAATTGCTCTGAGGAGATTCAGCTGTCACAAGAGTTGCCCACCCTCCCGCCGTTGGGATGTTTTGTCACAGCTTTGTTCCTGGTTTTGACCTTGCCAGCAATTGATGTTGCTTCATGGGCTATGCTCTCAAGTTAAATTCTCAGTTTAATGCCTGTCTGGCACTGATGGTAAGGACAGGCCTCTTGGATTATGCGAGTTTGGTTGTTTTATGGGTGCTCACAGCATAACTGTGACTGGCATTGTGGTTTGGTAAATTTTATGTTACGTTTGTAAAGTTTAATAAAGCTGTGGCCTTGCCCTATTTTGCACTTAATCAGCCTCTGTGTCTTTTTGGGGGGGGGGGGGGGCAAGGTATTGGCTTATTAGTTGGTCCTAAATGAGCCAATACTTCTCAGTGGGCCTGTGTCAATGAGCTTTAGCCTTGTGTCAGTGACCTCAGTTTGAGGCATTTCTAAGATCATTCAGAATTCACTGTGAAGTGCGATCTTGTCTTTTCGAGACTCTACTGTGTCTTCCAGGTTGTTGAGTCAGCCTTCCAGTGCTGAGGTGCATTTGTACACCTATCGAAGATCATGGCATAATAAAGAAATGCCCCCCAATACACTGCACTTGAGTTGCAAGACCATATAATGAGGCATAAACTGCACACAGTACATCTTTTAGTGTAGGTTCAGCTTCACTTTCCTTGTTTGTACAGTCCTTGGGGGGGGGGGGGGGGGGGGAGTCAGTGTTACTCACTGTGTTAGAGTCTGTTGCCCATCCTTACCTCTAACCTGTGCAGTCAGTAGCTGCTGTTCTGAGGTGGCTGTAGCATCTGATGTTGGGTCTAATTGTTCAGGCTAGGTCTCCAAAGAGTCTGGTGAAGCATTCATTTGCACAACTGCAGCTTCTCCTGCTCGCTCTCTCTCTAGTTCAGGGGTAGGCAACCTTCGAGTGTTGGAGATCTTCCTGAACAACATGGGAGAAATCAAAGATCACCAAGCACAATGCACTATTTTTGGGAGCTAACCTAGCAAGGCAATTTAAAAAGTAAGGCAGTTTTGAAGAAAACTTGGGGCCAATTCACTTCGGGATCACACGGTACTGCGGCATACACTCCTGTGCATTTCCCACATTTTCCCCTTGTGGTGCATTTTGACATGCCATTCATTTTGATTTTAAAAGCTTGCTGCAGCAAACAGCATGGTACTGCGGAACCATGCGATATGGTGCCCACAAATGCACTGCATTTGGGGTGCTGTTACAATACATTGGCACCTGTATGCAGATCGCAAAGGCAGTGTCCTCAGTGGCAGTGCGGGGAAACGTGCATGGAAGGCATGTTTCCTGCACCACAGTCTTTTGTAAACTGGCCCTTTACTGTCAAAATGTAAAAATATGAACTTATCCAGGTCAGGAGTAACTAAAGTTCACAGTTCAGGAGTATATAGAGCAGCCTTCACAGATCGGCAGTATACAGCCCAGCCTTCACAGATCGGGAAGGTACAGCCCAGGATTCACAGATCGGGAGTATACAGCCCAGGATTCACAGATCGGGAGTATACAGCCCAGCATTCACAGATCGGGAGTATACAGCCCAGCATTCACAGATCGGGAGTATACAGCCCAGCATTCACAGATCGGGAGTGTACAGCCCACTACTGTTTTGCCCTTTCCTAATGATCAGTTCCTTACCTGCTTGTTATGACATGCTGCCTTCCGTCCCCTCCCCTCACATCCCTACCGAATGCCTGTATGAGATGTAGAAAATGGGCGGGATGGATGTGAGAGGAGGATCACACTGGAGTCGGTGAAGCCATGCTGCAGAGCCAGGTGTGTGTGCTGCTCTGCTCCTGAATTCTGGAAGGAATTGTTTGGACAGTGGGGTCGGTACTGCGGACACAGGATCTACCCACCACCCTCTCGCAATTGATGGGTTGCCGAACCCCGTAGACTCTAGTTGCTTCCCTGTTTTAGGAGTCTGAGGGATACCGCCCCCATCCCGGCTTCCTCACTTCACTGAGCCTGCTCTCTTCTTGCACTTGGTCATGGCCGCCTGGGTGAAAATCAGCAAAGTCGCTGGCTGGGGAGTGTCGGCGCAGTCTGGGGAGCAAATGCTCTCATATGAGCAGCAGAAGGCCCCTGAGGAAGATAATTACAGGATGGTGTGCAGGAGCTGAAGAGCACGTTGGCTCACATGAATTAGCCAGCCATACCCCAGTCAGAATTTGTTAATGGGTGCATTTGAACTGCAGCTCACCTGCATTTGACTTGCTTCAAGCAGTCTTTTGTTTTTTTATTCCTATAGGAATGCAAAACTTGCTTGAATTAAACAAAAGCCTGTTGACAGAAGCTCTAATGCTACCAACGGATACCGCCAGCGAAGCCTTCCTGATGGAGGGTTGTAGTGATCTTCTAGCCTAAAAGCAGTCTTCCTTTCTACTGTTTTTTTGCCTCATAGGCCGGAGGTGTCTGTATTACGTGCCCCCTGCCCTGCTCCATGAGCTAAACGTGAGCGGTCACTTGTCTGTTACAAAGTCCTGCCACAGAAGCAGATATTCAAAGTGTATCTAGACCCAAAAACAAAAATGTGATGTATTGCAGCTTGCCAGTTCTTAGATACAGTTGTTGCATTAGTGTTTTTTTTTTTTGTTTTTTGTTTTTTTCACTTATTGTAGGCTTTCATGGATGACAAGCTCATTCACTTCACTGCACATATAGAGGTCAAAACACGCTCCCTGAGTATATCGTTTGAGATAACACTGCAAGAGTGCATAGTAAAAAGGACAGCACTGAAATTCTGCCAGGATCAACTGTTTGTTTTTTCTTTTCAAAAAGCAATCCCTTTTAATAGTATATTTTTAATGTACCTAAAGAGTAAATAAGCGTTCATTGTTGGGGTTTAAATACACTTTAGGCTGGTTTCACACCATTGCGAATTGGATGAGGGTTCTCCACATCCAATTCGCAATAGCAGAGATTTTGACCGGCTCTCTATGTGCGTCTTTTGGTTCGTATCGGGTCCGATTTCAGCCAAAGTTTTCAGGCTGAAATCGGACCTGAAACTGTTAATGGGGATGCACCAGACCCCTGCTGGGAGCCGCATCGGTATTAGGTGTAAACCCAGCCTTAAAGTGACTCTGGCATGACCGAAGTGTGGGTTCTGCCCATGGGCGTCCACAGAACTTTTTTCAGGGGTGGGGCATTATTTTAAGGTCACCCATGCTCCGCCCCTTTTCGACAATGTCATTATCAGGGTTAGAGACTGCAGACATAGTACAGGAGACGGTCAGAGACTGCAGACCTAGTACACATAGACCCAGATACACCCCCCCCCCCCCCCTATAAACACAGACACAGTACATTATACCCCCATAAAGATACATTACACCCCCATACACACAGATACAGTACATTATACCCCCATTAACCCAGATACAGTACATTATACCCCCATACACACACACAATAATTAGTATGGAGAACTACCTTCCAATTTTTATATTGCAAGCTTCAGACAACTTTACAGAGAATTAAAAGGATTACTAACCCCAGAAAAGGAAGATGGAAGGCTCCAACAACAGCTGCACATGCCAAGCAGCTGAGATGAGGCTGGGGCCCCATGCAGTGGGTGTTCTCGGGGCCCCTATCTAGAATGGAGCGCTGGGTCTTTCATACATGTCTAGGCAGAGCACACACAGCCAGCAGTCCAAGCTGAGGAGGAGGAGAGGAGGGGAGGGGGAGATGAATCATCGGTGATCTGCACTGGCTGAGCATCAGCAGACGCTGTCCACTCCAGGCAGCAGGTGAAGGGTAACAGGCAAGCTGCGGGAGAGCTTTTTAGGGGCAGAAAACGCCATCACTCCATGTTGTGTATGCGACTCCCGTCCCTGGGACATGCAGCGTGGTGCCCCTGATTGATATGCGCACTTGTCTATAGGTAGCTCTGGTCCCCCCAAGGGGGTGGGGGGCACTTGACCCCCTCTTGCCCCTACCTGCGGACGCCCATGGTTCTGCCATTGCTGTATGGCTGTGTCTGGCATTAATTCTTTTTGATCGCAGATCTAGCACATGCATGCTATAAATGTGTGTCATAAATCTTTTTCGCTGCACTTATTTCAGGTTAGTGACTCAGAAAGCAAAGAAGCCAAGTAACTAGCATTTTCAGCAATGGTAGCCTTCATGATTCTTTCATGTCCGGTTGTCTGAAAGGACAGACCCTCTTGGCCTATGTTATGTACAATCTATCCACCTTTTCAGGGAAATTTCTATCCCAGTCCTACTTGGGTTGGTCATGCTGCATCCTGTTCTATATACAGACTAGAAATGCTTGTGAACATTGGAGAGATTTACTAACTGGAGAGTGCAAAATCTGGTGCGGCTGTGCATGGTCGCCAATCTTCTTAACTGTTTTTAATTACGTTTTGACAAAAAAAAAAAATAAAAAATTGGTTTCTATGTAGAGTTGAGACAGATTTTGCATTTTCCAGTTTTAGGAAATCAACCCCTTTTTGTCTCTTTTGTGTGAATTTTTTGTCTGGAAGAGAAGGCAGATTTTTGGAGGATATTTCAGGGCGCTAGTAAAACATTTTATTCCTTGATAAAACTGTGAAAAGTTAGGTGTTAGCTGTCATTTTCCTGACAGCCACCATTTGTCTAGCTTTATTCCTCAACAACCGGCCTTGCATGTCTTTCTTGTGTCCCAATCCACTACCCAGTTATCATAGTATACTAAGATCAGCGGCATCACTTAAGGAAATCCTATGATATACACACAGCCCGCTGGGAAGGAAGAGACGTTTGCATGTACAGTATTCTGAAATCATTTTGAGAACAGGAAGATATCAGAGCTGCGAAGGACTCATATGAGCGATAAAGTGCATCAGACCGATGCAGCTCATCTCCCAGTTCTTTCATGCACATCAGCAGATATTTCACTTAAGGCTTGACACTGATAAGCTGAATCACCCGCTACTCTTCTTTTTCTCCAGCAAGAAGGTGATCCCGCTAGAATTTCCTATTCTACCTCACACGGCAATAGAATCTCCTTTCTTCTGCTGGAACAGAAATGTTAGTGAACCCGCTGACTTGTCTGCAATGCTAACTAAAAGGGAAAAGAGGGAAACTGTGTGTGTGTGTGTGTATATGTATAATCAGCTTTTGCATGTTCTCCCTGTGCCTGCGTGGGTTTACTCCGGTTTCCTCCAACACGTCGAAGACATGCTGGTAGGTTCATTGGCCTTTGTCTAAATTGACCCTAGTAGGTGTTTGTATGAATGTGAGATAGGGACATATACTCACCGGCCACTTTATTAGGCACACCATACTAGTACCAGGTTGGACCCCCCTTTTCCCTTCAGAACTGACTTCATTCTTTGTGGCATAAATTCAACAAGGTGTTGGAAACCGTTCCTAATGCCGCGTACACACGAAGGGACTATCCCGCGGGATTATCCACTGGACCGAAGTCCAACGGATAATCCCCTCGTGTGTGGGCGCCGGCGGACTTTTTGGCGCCAAAGTTTTAAGTTTGGTTTTAAAATTATCCGCTGGACTTGGCAGTCCGGCGGACAATCCCGCCGTTAGTAGGCAAGTCCGCGGGACTTTTGAAAATGAACGGACTTGCCCACACATGGAGCAGTCCGTTCATTTCGAAAGTAACTTCAGGTACGTAGCTAGCGTAGGCAGTAAATGCCGGCGCGCTAGCTCCGTCACCTGTCATGGATTTAAAGGGAATCCCCACGCCGAAAAAAACGGCGTGGGGGTCCCCCCCAAATCCATGTCAGACCCTTATCCGAGCACGCAGCCTGGCAGGCCAGGAAAGGGGTGCGGACGAACGAGCGCCCCCCCTCCTGAGCCGTACCAGGCCGCGTGCCCTGGGGAAAGGGGGGCCGTGCGGCCCCCCCACCCCAAAGCACCTTGTCCCCATGTTGATGAGGACAAGGGCCTCTTCCCGACAACCCTGGCCGTTGGTTGTCGGGGTCTGCGGGCGGGGGCTTATCGGAATCTGAGAGACCCCTTTTATAAGGGGGCCCTCAGATCCCGGCCCCCCACCCTATGTGAATGAGTATGGGGTACGATGTACCCCTACCCATTCACCTAAGGTGTAAAATGTAAAGTAAAAAAAACACACACACTTTTGAAAAAATAGTTTATTGCACTGCTCCGGGGGTCTTCTTCCGTCTTGGGGGTCTTCTCGCCGGACTCCCCCGCCATTTACCAAGCTCTTTTACCGAGCGGGGGAAGTCCGGCTACCTTCTTCGTCGTCGCCGCCGTCGTCTGGGGGTCTCGATCCGCCTTCGGGGGTCTTCCGGGGTCTCTTCTGTTCTTGCGGCGGTCGTCGTCTTCCGCGCCGCCGGCGCCTTCTCCTTCTTCTTGTCCTTCTTCTTCTTCTTCTTCTTCTTCCGATGTTGACCCGACGCTCTCTCTGCCCGGAATGCCTGTGCCGCGCTGCGCTGGGACTTATATAGGGGCATGGGGACAGGGTCACATGTTCATGTCACATGGTGACCCCGCCCCCTTGTGTTGTCACAGTCCCGGAGGATGCTGGGACTGTGACATCGCAAGGGGGCGGGGTCACCATGTGACATGAACATGTGACCCTGTCCCCATGCCCCTATATAAGTCCCAGCGCAGCGCGGCACAGGCATTCCGGGCAGAGAGAGCGTCGGGTCAACATCGGAAGAAGAAGAAGAAGAAGAAGAAGGACAAGAAGAAGGAGAAGGCGCCGGCGGCGCGGAAGACGACGACCGCCGCAAGAACAGAAGAGACCCCCGGAAGACCCCCGAAGGCGGATCGAGACCCCAGACGACGACGGCGGCGACGACGACGAAGAAGGTAGCCGGACTTCCCCCGCTCGGTAAAAGAGCTTGGTAAATGGCGGGGGAGTCCGGCGAGAAGACCCCCAAGACGGAAGAAGACCCCCGGAGCAGTGCAATAAACTATTTTTTCAAAAGTGTGTGTGTTTTTTTTACTTTACATTTTACACCTTAGGTGAATGGGTAGGGGTACATCGTACCCCATACTCATTCACATAGGGTGGGGGGCCGGTATCTGGGGGCCCCCTTATTGAAGGGTGCTCCCAGATGCCGATAAGCCCCCGCCCGCAGACCCCGACAACCAACGGCCAGGGTTGTCGGGAAGAGGCCCTTGTCCTCATCAACATGGGGACAAGGTGCTTTGGGGTGGGGGGGCCGCACGGCCCCCTTTCCCCAGGGCACCCCCCATGTTGAGGGCACGCGGCCTGGTACGGCTCAGGAGGGGGGG
The DNA here is from genome assembly GCA_028564925.1 of Lithobates sylvaticus. Lineage (NCBI taxonomy): Eukaryota > Metazoa > Chordata > Amphibia > Anura > Ranidae > Lithobates > Lithobates sylvaticus. The sequence continues at coordinate 125,060,158 of CM053030.1, read as the reverse complement.
GGGCGCTCGTTCGTCCCCACCCCTTTCCTGGCCTGCCAGGCTGCGTGCTCGGATGAGGGTCTGACATGGATTTGGGGGGAACCCCCACGCCGTTTTTTCGGAGTGGGGAGTCCCTTTAAATCCATGCCAGCTTACGGAGCCAGCGCGGCGGCATTTACTGCCTACGCTAGCTACGTAATCTGAAGTCATGTGCTAAATGAACGGACTTGCCGATGAGCGGCAAGTCCGTTCATTTTCAAAAGTCCCGCGGACTTTGGCCGGCGGATTATCCGTCCGTGCGTGTGTGGGCAAGTCCGCACGTGTGTGGGCAAGTCCACACGCTCGGAAAGTCCAGCGGACCCAGCTGGAAAGTCCGGCGGGATTGTCCGCTGGACTAGGTCCGCCGGCAAAAGTTCGCACGTGTGTACGCGGCATTAGAGCTACCTCGTTCAAAGTCACTTAAATCCCCTTTCTTCTCCATCCTGATGCTTGGTTTCACCACGTCTAGATGCCTAAATGCATGGAGTTGCTGCCATGTGATTGGCTGATTAGCAATTTGTATTTAACAAGCAATTGAACAGGTGTACCATAAGGTGGCCTGTGTGTGTGCGTATGTATATGTGTGTGTGTATATGTATGTGTGTAATATATATATATATATATATATATATATATATATATATATATATATATATATATATAGTATATATATATATATATATATATATACAATTAGTGTATGTGCTTGCAGTCTCCGCTCTAATTCATCCCAAAGGTGTTCTATCGGGTTGAGGTCAGGACTCTGTGCAAGTTCCTCCACCCCAAACTCGCTTTCCCTGACCATTCCTAAACACGACCCTTTGGGAGGGGCTTGGATGACCCAAGTCCAGAGAAGACTCTAACCTGGACGCAAGGGACGCATCCCCCGCAAGACAGAAAAATCAGATTTCTTGCCACAATCCTTGTAACCATTCACCTATAATGCACTATGAGCCTTTTCCTACCCCTCCAATGTGCTATCATCTGAGCACGGAAGTCGGTGTCCATTTTGAGTCCCAGCCGAGTGATCGTCAACAGCTGATCAGCGGCCATTAAACCTATCTTTAACACGGTGGTGAAGCACTGGCACTTTTGGATATGTTTGCATGGAGATTTCACTTATTGGTAAGGATGGACACTGATGTTTGGCACAGTAGTTTTATACACGGATGGACTTATTTTTATTTATTTTTTTATTGGTTGATTTTTCAAGCACATTTTGGATCCCATTGACAAGGGGTTCATTGCACTAGTCATTGTTTACTCAAAGACTTTTTGTCTTTTTCAGACTTTGCTTCATTGTTTGCATCACCAGTTTTTGTGTTTTTTTTTTAATATAGTATTTGTTTGTTGTATGGTACCAAGTTTGGTGACTGTACACTTTTTTTTTTTCCATGTGTCTTAATTTTCTGTACTTGCTGAAAATGTTCCTGCCTGAATAATGAAAAGGAAAGCAGCTACCACATCTATGGACTGTTTAGCTGCAATATAGAAAATGTTTGTTTTGGGACTTTGATTTATACAAAAAAAATGGTACACGTGGCATGAACACTTTACGGGCATTTACAAAAACCTCACACTCCAGTGGATAATTGATATACAACGCTAGCTAGAAATTGGGTACAGATATTATTAAATATAAAGATTAATGTAGCTGAAAGTAATTCTCTATAGGAAAGGAAGAATTTCAGGTACACACTTAGACTGTTTTTTTATTTGGACTGATGATGATCTCCAGGCTGACTTCTCCCTTTTGTACATAGTCATAGCGTCTGTATATTTTACTATTATTTTTATTATTGTGCAGTTTTTCTATAGTGCCAACAGTTTGTACAGTGCTTTTATAAAGAGGGATAGTACAGTTACAATACAGTTCAATACAAAAGGCTTAAAGCGGTTCTGCACTGAAGATTTTTTTTTTTGCTGAATCTTTAAAATAAATGTGTTTAAAAAAATAAGCTTACTTTTCCTTACTTCTCCCACTATCCATGTCCGTTTTTCAGTGAAATCTTTCTTTATATTACTAATTTTAGGCCGATGTCATTTTGCTTGTGGGCATTTGAAGCCCACAAGCAATCACTTCCTCCTTTCGTCGCTTCTGAGGAACCAGCATTCCTTGCTGGTTCCTGCGCACGCTCAGTAGCTACAGCTACGAGCGCTGTAATTTGTTGCCAGGACAACGTCAAAATCACGCAAGATTTCGCTTCGGATAGGTGCAATGACTCCTGGGATTAGTTATACGATATCCCAGGAGACAGTGCGGAGATCCGCGGAAATGATGCTGATCCCCGCAGAAACCCCACCCATAGACGCAGGAAGAGATGAGGGAGAACAGCAGACAGCGCAAGGTAGGAGCCAAAAAAAAGAAAAATAAATGGGCATTGGCAACTATTTACAGCTTAGAAAAAAACATATGTACAAAGAACAAAAAAAACGTGTGCAGAACTGCTTAAGAGGGCCCTGCTTACAATCTAATTGGGGGGGGGGGGGGGGGCGGCGGCAAGTGGTACAAATGAATTGATGGAGAAAGTAAAAATTCTGTTATTTTAGGTGGAGGCTGGATAAGGTTCCCTGAGGTTTTCAGGGATTGCCTAAAGGTATTATTCGTTTTTACTTGTTGCAATTGTAAGAATGACCATTGATTTATGTATTAGAAATCCCCTGAAGAAGCCAATGTTGGCGAAACATGTTGGCATACAACTTCAAGTATTGAACACTTCTCATATATGGATACCGTTGATTTTTATAATACGATCTGTAATATGCTTTGCTAATAGTTTTTATTGAACCCATCACTTGTTTTATGTAATAAAAATTTCTATTTTTATAAAAACAAAACTGTATATTCCTCTGTTGTGGGCACCGTTATAACCCCAATCATCTTATTTCTGCTGATCTAAAATTTGGAGGACTGGTGACTGTAAACAAGCCTGAGAGCAAGACATTTTATGAAGTGTGAAAGTTGCTACATGGTTCAGCTAGATTTTGTGTGTTTTTGATTCTGTGGAAAGAAGACCAAGCTTGAATAGTATGGAAAGAATACTTTTCCTTACCAAGTACACATAGTGTAGCACAGACAGCGGTCCTGCAGTGGAATTGCTCTTTTACTACCAGGCAGCCAGTATCACCACGTGAACCATTTTTATGGGGTTTCCTATTTTTTTGTTCAGGATTTTTATTTTCTATGTTTAGCCCTTTTTACACATTTTGTTTTCACTCACTTCTGTTAACAATCAGATTATATAAACATTGTCCAGAAACAGATTTCTGTCGCTGTGGCGTTACATTGGAGCAGTTTCAGTCTGTTTTGGCACTGACTGCTCTTGTGGCTTTAAAAAAAAAAAAAATAGAAAAGAGGAATTTCCCACTGGGAATATTGGATTTAAGTCTTTTACCCTAAGAGTTGCCTGTGAAATGAAGAGGGAATAAACTGTGACCATGGGAAACGATGTATGCGCACATCTGTTTTTATGTAAGCTAAGCAGAAACTGCTGATGTTTCTCAGGCTTAAACATATGGTTTGGGATTTACTTGGTTAAATGTAACATTATTTGATACACATAGAGAACTATGCAGGTCCCCTATATGTTTCCATACATTCGGTGCAGAACGTCTTTTCATTTGATTTATTTGGGTAGCAGAAGTGATGATGTAATGGGTAGTTAGAAGTATTGCATTGAGTTTCTTTTACATTTCATAAGTTTTGTGCTGCTAGAAAGATATTGCTTTTTTTTTTATTTATTTTTTTTGTAGAAAAGTTTCTTGTGATCAAAAATGTTCCTTGTTTTTATAATCACTGCCAGGATTTTTTGACTGGGTGAAGAGCTGTGTAGAACCTTGGCTCAGTAGTACCCCCACTCAGCAGAAATCCAGCCCATTAGTACTCTCGTTCAGCAGATCCCCAGCTTATTAGTACTCTCGTTCAGCAGATCCCCAGCTTATTAGTACTCTCGTTCAGCAGATCCCCAGCTTATTAGTACTCTCGTTCAGCAGATCCCCAGCTTATTAGTACTCTCGTTCAGCAGATCCCCAGCTTATTAGTACTCTCGTTCAGCAGATCCCCAGCTTATTAGTACTCTCGTTCAGCAGATCCCCAGCTTATTAGGACCCTCTCTCAGCAGATCCCCAGCTTATTAGGACCCTCTCTCAGCAGATCCCCAGCTTATTAGGACCCTCTCTCAGCAGATCCCCAGCTTATTAGGACCCTCTCTCAGCAGATCCCCAGCTTATTAGGACCCTCTCTCAGCAGATCCCCAGCTTATTAGGACCCTCTCTCAGCAGATCCCCAGCTTATTAGGACCCTCTCTCAGCAGATCCCCAGCTTATTAGGACCCTCTCTCAGCAGATCCCCAGCTTATTAGGACCCTCTCTCAGCAGATCCCCAGCTTATTAGTACTCTCGTTCAGCAGATCCCCAACTTATTAGGACCCCCTCTCAGCAGATCCCCAGCTTATTAGTACTCTCGTTCAGCAGATCCCCAGCTTATTAGTACTTTTGTTCAGCAGATCCCCAGCTTATTAGTACTCTTGTTCAGCAGATCCCCAGCTTATTAGTACTCTTGTTCAGCAGATCCCCAGCTTATTAGTACTCTTGTTCAGCAGATCCCCAGCTTATTAGTACTCTTGTTCAGCAGATCCCCAGCTTATTAGTACTCTTGTTCAGCAGATCCCCAGCTTATTAGTACTCTTGTTTAGCAGATCCCCAGCTTATTAGGACTCTTGTTCAGCAGATCCCCAGCTTATTAGGACTCTTGTTCAGCAGATCCCCAGCTTATTAGGACCCTCTCTCAGCAGATCCCCATCTTATTAGGACCCTCTCTCAGCAGATCCCCCAGCTTATTAGTACTCTCGTTCAGCTGATCCCCATCTTATTAGGACCCTCTCTCTCAGCAGATCCCCAGCTTATTAGTACTCTCGTTCAGCTGATCCCCAGCTTATTAGGACCCTCTCTCAGCAGATCCCCAGCTTATTAGGACCCTCTCTCAGCCGATCCTCCAGCTTATTAGGACCCTCTCTCAGCAGATCCCCAGCTTATTAGGACCCCTCTCAGCAGATCCCCAGCTTATTAGGACCCCCTCTCAGCAGATCCCCAGCTTATTAGGATCCCCTCTCAGCAGATCCCCAGCTTATTAGGACCCCCTCTCAGCAGATCCCCAGCTTATTAGGACCCCCTCTCAGCAGATCCCCAGCTTATTAGGACCCCCTCTCAGCAGATCCCCAGCTTATTAGGACCCCCTCTCAGCAGATCCCCAGCTTATTAGGACCCCCTCTCAGCAGATCCCCAGCTTATTAGGACCCCCTCTCAGCAGATCCCCAGCTTATTAGGACCCCCTCTCAGCAGATCCCCAGCTTATTAGGACCCCCTCTCAGCAGATCCCCAGCTTATTAGGACCCCCTCTCAGCAGATCCCCAGCTTATTAGGACCCCCTCTCAGCAGATCCCCAGCTTATTAGGACCCCCTCTCAGCAGATCCCCAGCTTATTAGGACCCCCTCTCAGCAGATCCCCAGCTTATTAGGACCCCCTCTCAGCAGATCCCCAGCTTATTAGGACCCCCTCACAGCAGATCCCCAGCTTATTAGGACCCTCTCTCTCAGCAGATCCCCAGCTTGTTATTACTCTCGTTCAGCAGATCCCCAGCTTGTTATTACTCTCGTTCAGCAGATCCCCAGCTTGTTATTACTCTCTTTCAGCAGATCCCCAGCTTATTAGGACCCTCTCTCAGCAGATCCCCAGCTTATTAGGACCCCCTCTCAGCAGATCCCCAGCTTATTAGGACCCCCTCTCAGCAGATCCCCAGCTTATTAGGACCCCCTCTCAGCAGATCCCCAGCTTATTAGGACCCCCTCTCAGCAGATCCCCAGCTTATTAGGACCCCCTCTCAGCAGATCCCCAGCTTATTAGGACCCCCTCTCAGCAGATCCCCAGCTTATTAGGACCCCCTCTCAGCAGATCCCCAGCTTATTAGGACCCCCTCTCAGCAGATCCCCAGCTTATTAGGACCCCCTCTCAGCAGATCCCCAGCTTATTAGGACCCCCTCTCAGCAGATCCCCAGCTTATTAGGACCCCCTCTCAGCAGATCCCCAGCTTATTAGGACCCCCTCTCTCAGCAGATCCCCAGCTTGTTATTACTCTCGTTCAGCAGATCCCCAGCTTGTTATTACTCTCGTTCAGCAGATCCCCAGCTTGTTATTACTCTCGTTCAGCAGATCCCCAGCTTGTTATTACTCTCGTTCAGCAGATCCCCAGCTTATTAGGACCCCCTCTCAGCAGATCCCCAGCTTATTAGGACCCCCTCTCAGCAGATCCCCAGCTTATTAGGACCCCCTCTCAGCAGATCCCCAGCTTATTAGGACCCTCTCTCTCAGCAGATCCCCAGCTTATTAGTACGCTTGTTCAGCAGATCTGCTCAGTAGATCTCTCCGGTCCCTGCTCACCACCTGCTATAGCTTTCCCATGTTGGACACCATTAGTTGCTCTCCTCCAATCCAGACCCCGCTCACCTTCCTGCTGTTCCATGCTGCACACCAGATGTGACGTCTGCACTAGACACTCCCAAAATAAATACCACATGTCTTTGCAGTTCGCTTGTTGGTTTCCTGGTGCATCCTGGGATATCTCATACCTGCAATACCTCTAAAAAAAATAGCTAACCCTGAATAAAAGGCCCATTAAATTCTTCAGGTGCTGTAATGTTTTGTACTCGAACACGGTTCTAGTTGTCAGAGATGATCAAACCACTTTTATCAAAATGCCTCACGCAGATATACTGCGGCAGAAGGGCATGTACAGGCAGAATCGCGTACCTGTACGTTGCCCTTTAAGAGGCGGCCCGCGGGAAGCTCCGTGAGTCGGGTCGCGGGTCCCGCGGCCTCGATTGCCGCAGGCATACCCGCGATCGCCTCACGGAGAGGAACGGTGAGATGCTAATGTAAACAAGCATCTCCCCTTTCTGCCTAACGACAGTGTCACTGATCGCAGAGATCAGTGACGTGTCATACACAGCCACGCCCTCCACAGTTGGAAACGCGCACCTAGGACACACTTAACCCCTTACACTGCCACCTAGTGGTTAACCCCTGCACTGCCAGTGTCATTTACACAGGAATTGGTGCATTTGTATAGCACTGATTGCTGTATAGATGACAATGGTCCCAAAAATGTCCGAAGGGGCAGCCATAATGTCGCAGTCACAATAAAAATCGCAGATCGCTGCCATTTAAAAAAAAAAAAAATTATTAATAAAAGTGCCATAAAACTATCCCCTATTTTCTAAACGCTCTAACTTTTGCGCAAACCAATCAATATACGCTTTATTGCGT
>CM053030.1:124937819-125047819 GCA_028564925.1 Lithobates sylvaticus | reverse complement strand
AAGACAAAAGTGCTGTATCATCAGATGGCTTCTACTTAATAATCTATCATGAGGTTAACCAGTGTGACTCATTATGTTTAGCATAGTGTAAGTCTGCTGAAGGTCATGGCATAGATTTGTTCAGCATGAGAAATGACTAACGGTATTACACAGAGAGGATAATGCCATATCCAACTTACAAGAAAACAGCTTTTCACACATGGGAATCCTTTTTTTGGTTGTTGCTACTTTCTCGTGTCTTTTATGTCTTGAGTCACTTCTGTAAAAAAGAAAATTTAAAACCAATGTGATTTTCTTCTTTTTGATGTATCCATCTATAATGTGTGTGTGTGTGTGTGTGTATGTATGTGTGTGTGTATATGTATATGTGTGTGTGTGTGTGTGTGTGTGTGTGTATATGTATATGTGTGTGTGTGTGTGTGTATATATGTGTATATATATATATATATATATATATATATATATATATATATATATATATATATATATATATATATATATATATATATATATATATATATATATATATATATATATATAAACACACACACACACATTTGTAGAATATATATTATACAAGTGTGTGTGTGTGTGTGTGTGTGTATATATATATATATATATATATATATATATATATATATATATATATATATATATATATATATATATATATATATTTATATTATGTGTGTGTATGTATATCATTTTTTTTTTTTTTTTTTTTCTTATGCAGCTGCCCAACACTAAAAAAAAAAACGTGGAACAACCCAAGAAGGCTGGACTGTCTGAGGACCATTGTGACCATCCATAGTGAGCTTGTAATGTCCTACGACGTCTTATAAACTATTGCCGCTCTCCAATGACTAGTTATATTTTTAGGTAAGTTTTTCGATTTCATGTATAGTTTTTTCACTTTTTTATTAGTTTTTCGGTATGCTGCATAACTCATGTAATGGTCTTCAGCATAATGTCTTACTACACAACATGCAGACTTTGCTTGCAAACTGTTCTTATTTATTTAGTATGGGTGCTGCACATGTTGAGGTTTAAAGTGATGATAAAGTCTAGGCTTTTTTTGATTAAAAATAACGTCATACTTGCCTGCTCTGTGCAGTGGTTTTGCACAGAGCAGCCCAGATCCTGCTCTTCTGGGGCCCATCGCCGGCTCTCCTGGCCCCCCCCCCCTTCTGCCCAGTGCCCCCACAGCAAGCAGCTTGCTATGGGGGCACCCGAGCCTCTGCTCTGTGTGTCTATTCAGACACAGAGTCACGGCTCTCTCCTCCCATTGGCTCACTAACTTTGACAGCAGATGGGAGTAATGGCGCCTGCTGCTGTCTCAGCCAATCAAGAGGGAGAGTCACGGAATAGCTCGGAATAGAGTCTCCTGTGCAACATCGCTGGATTGAGAGGGGGCCCAGGTCAGTATTAGGGATGCTGAGGGGGGAGCTGCACATAGAAGATGTTTTATCTTAATGCATAGAATGCATTAAGATAAAAAACCTTCTGACTTTACAACTCCTTTAATGTAAGTAACTGACACATGGCCGCGCACCAGAAAACCCACACCTGACCAACACATAAGACCCCAATAAAAGGTGTGGATGAAGCCTTCTAATCTTCCTGCAACCATAACAAACTCCTAAAAATATACTAGTATTTTAAAGTTTGGTGGAATCCAACTTTACAGATCAATACCATTTTATTTTATTCGATTATTTGAGCTGAAAACATTTCTTGCAGCGATGAGAGAGGCTTAAAGGGTAACTCCACTTTATTGGAAAAATATAGAAAAGAAAAAAGAGCATATACAATTGCTGCACAAGCCATGTTGTAATTTAATGTTTAAAAATACCTAAGCTATAAAATCTGAAGTACTGTCATTTTCTGTAAAATTCAATGAATTTTGGCCACCTGGAGGCGTTCGGTACACAGTTGTTCAGAACTCTTCCAAAAATTTCATTTTCTGCTCGTGCGATTCACTGATTTTCCCAAAGTGTAAACTTAATAAAAGTCAGATTTTAGGCACCTCTGCAATGGAAATGTAAGTTTTGGTGTGATACTCCCCATTGGTTAAACACTTCAATAGGGATGCAGACCCTACAGCAGGGATATGCAATTAGTGGACCTCCAGCTGTTGCAGAACTACAAGTCCCATGTGGCATAGCAACACTCTGACAGCCACAAACATGACATCCAGAGGCAGAGGCATGATTGGACTTGTAGTTTTGCAACAGCTGGAGGTCCGCTAATTGCATATCCCTGTCCTACAGCTTTCTTCATTTGAACACAGATAGGGCACCAGCTGATTTATAATGAACCGGACTCTCCTATTCAGAATCTTTATGCAATCAGTCTGGTGAAACAAAGAGCTATTTCTTCATGGCAGCAAAAGTTTTTGGAATCTGTTACCAAGGTTTATTAAAATCCTTGCACTGTGCATTGATCACCCAGAGGGCATTGTTTTTCTCGACAAAATTTGAACATTCATTCAATTTTCTGAGCATAACTAAACCCATTGATTTGACTGTGTTGCAAAACCATTACTATGAAGACATGTTGTGATTAACTGTCACAGTTGCTTGTGTTCTCGAAGGAACGGTCAAGCCATCAAATGGCTCGTGTCATAACTGATCACATGTGCAGCACCTTGGCAACTGTAGATCAAATCGAGGCTAAGATGGCAAGTCTTGTTCTGCTTTAATGGGGTCCGATTGACAATTGTGTATGCTTCTAGAACAAAATTCTAACTGTGAATTTTGTTTGGGAAAAAATTTGCGCACTGTATTCATCAATTATCATTATGTCATAGTTGCATTCTGAAATGAAAAGTAAAATTCAAAACATTGGCATTGCAATAGAACGACATTTTCAGTGTTTCCATATGAATTCTGTTCTAGTTGTATTGAATGTTCTGCCGACCGATTTATTTTTATTTATTTTTTTTCCTGAATTTCCATGTGAATTTCCAAACAAAATTGTATTGGTGTGTGGCCAGCTTTGCAGCCATGATTACATATTGGCACATACAGGAGAGAAGTGCAGCAGTTTTGGAGTGGTTACACTGGTGGCAGGTGGTCTATGGCATAGGAGTACAAGCCTCTCTGTCCGGTTACAGTTTCATCTGTGGCCTCTGCATCATCTGCTCCTTTGTCTTTGTTGGCAGTGTTGGGCAAAAGTAGCCCATTATCAGAGGCACCTGTCGCAGAGATCACCAGCCTGTTTTATTCTATAAACAACACAGCAGGAATTTGGAAGAAGTAATGGTGGACTCCAAAAAAATTTTCCATTTCTAAATGTGCGCTTCAAAAATGACGTCTTTTTCCTTGATAAAGTTGGATAAGCACCACAAACCTGTGATAGGAGAATAAAGTTACTTGTCTGGTTGCTGAATTCCAGGCAAGCTGCTAACTGTGTGTCCGAAATATATACAATTCTGTGAAGCCAGTTTTGTGATCTGAGTACTACTTCCAGATAGTACAGCCAGATTCCCTTCCTTTTTATAGCTTTTCTTATTTATTTTTTTTCCGTTCCTTGTCTAAGTAAAAAAGTAAACAATTTTTTACTATGTAATACAGTCAGGGCTTGTTCACATGTAGTGCAGTGACTGGCGTGTTTTGCACTGGATAAATTATAGAAAACAATATTTTTTCCATGTGCTCTGTTCGCACTGCAATGCAGTCCGGAGGTGAAGTGAGCTGTGATCAAAATATAGACGAGGCATTTTATTGCGGCGCACAGGTAGGCACCGAGTGGCACAGCAGCGCAATGCACTGTGGTTCTGTGTGGAGACCTCAATGAAGTGTCACTTTGTGCACTTCAAATAAAGTTAAGTAGGAAAAAAAAAAAGGAAACTGTGACGCACTAAAACGCGCATCATACTGCACCCTACCGTGGCCCACTGAAACCCGAAACTGACAGCTGCCTGCACGCTAAAACAGAGCATTTAGCTTGCAAACAGCATGAATGAGCCCTTATGCTATGCTTCTCTGAATGTATCACAAAAGTCTTATGCGGCGTACACACGGTCGGAATTTCCGATGGAAACAGTCCGATGGGAGCTTTTCATCGGATTTTCCGACCGTGTGTATGCCCAACGGTCTTTTTCTGTCGGAATTTCCGACGGACTTTGGATTGAGAACCTGTTCTCAATTTTTCCGACGGAAAACCTTTCTATCGGATTTTCCGATTGTGTGTATGCAATTTCGACACGCAAAATTTCGACGCATGCTCGGAAACAATTCGATGCATGCTCGGAAGCATTAAACTTCCCTTTTCTATAGTGCTGTCGAACGTGTTTTAGACCGTCGAAATTTGGTGTGATCGTGTGTAGGCAACACAGCTTGAGCGGAATTCCGTCGGAAAAAACCGTCAGTTTTTTCCGACGAGAATTCCGATCGTGTGTACGCGGCATTAGAGTAGCATTGTGAATGACCTACAGCAGGGGTAGACAAACTTGGCCCTCCAGCTGTGGTGAAACTACAAATCCCATAATGCCTCTGCCTCTATTAGTCATGCCTGTGATTGTCAGGGTCTTGCAATTTCTCATGGGACTTGTAGTTTCAAAACAGCTGGAGGGCCGAGGTTGTCTACCCCTGACCTACAGCAACCAATCAGAACATTGTAGGCAGGATATAGAGCCCATAATGCTGACTCGTGTCATAGAAAAAATATTTAGAAACAGAGGGTAATGAATGATCCATAGGAGATTATTGGGACTAAAATGGTAAAAATAACGGCAGCATAAATTCTGTGCTCTGTCTACAGTATATAACAAAAGTCTTGTCTGGTTGCTACGTAAAAACCAACCAAATGATTTACAAAAATTCACATTAACAACATCTGTTTCTTTATCCCAATTTCGATTTTTGGCGTACCACACTGAGAACGGTGTCAGTCTCATGCAGCTACCCTGTGATAATCAATGACAGGCTGAGAGATGCAGCGGCTGTACAGATCTTCCCGCACATGCCAGTGTTTACATCAGTACTGGAATGGATACAGATAACCGGTACAAATGTAAACGCTGGCATGTTCGGGAAGATTTTACAGCTGCTCTGTCTCAGTTGTGGGGAGCGCCTATCATTCCCTGGGCTTATAAACACAATCCTCTGCACTGAAGTATGGGTCTATGTGCCCAGTGGCATCACTAGGGTTGGTCACCGGTGCAGTAAAACATGGTGTCACCCCCCCTCCCACCACCAACTATAGTTGCCCCTCAGTACAGACCCTCCTCCATCAGTACAGACCCCCCTCAGAATAAACCAACCCCCTCCATCAGTGCAGAACCCCCCCTCAAGATAACCCCCCCCCCCAATCAGTACAGACCTTGCTCCATCAGTACAGACCCCCCTCAGGATAAATCCCTTCCTCCATCAGTACAGACCCCCCCCCCCCAATCAGTACAGACCTTGCTCCATCAGTACAGACCCCCCTCAGGATAAGTCCCTTCCTCCATCAGTACAGACCCCCCCCCCCCATATACACCTGGGTAGTGGGCAGAGGAGGATTTTGTGTGCAGCTGCCCTGAGAGTTGCTTGCTCAGACTGTCACTCTCCGGGCGGCGGACTTGTGTATCGTGAAAGGAGGCAGCTGCAGGAGTGGGAGTGAGTAGCCTCCCTCAGGGCTAGCTTGGCACCTGCATGTTCCCGCTGAACTGCCCTGCCTCCAGGACCCTCCACCGCCCTCTGGAGCCACCCCCACCAGCGACACAACAGTATGTGCCAGTGTGAATGAAGCCTAACACTTTCAATTGTAACATCAACACATATCAAAAATATTGAAATTATTCAATTTTATTTTTATTTTTCTATCCAAGAATTAAAATATTACTTCATGTATACTTTTTATTTTTATTGAAAGAATAACATGTTTTTTTCAGTTTTGGATGGGGTGGCGAGGAATTAAAGCAGTCTGTGCCCCCGTTAGGGAGAATTACCCTCTTTATTTGCCATTTACCATTTATCCTTGAAAGTTAAAAAAATCCAAAATTTTGGGTTGTCCCCAGAAAAGTAATAGAGGGGAAATCTTCCACTGGGGACACTCGTTCTGGTGACCTGGATGTCACCCAAGGGATTCCCTTAATTTACAGGGATTTCCTCTCATTTTCTGTTTTGGCCATGGGACAGGAAGTAAGGGTAAATCTCCCCAGTGGGACACAGATGGCAAAATAAGCTGGCAGGGCTTATAATCATCCCTTACTCTATCCAAAATTAAAGAGTTTTGCCTATAGTTCTACTTTAATGCAACATTAAAGGACCAGTAACACCAGAATGCCATACCGCCAAACTTTGAGACGGAAACAAGGGACACCTATTAGCGAAAATATGTGTAGGTATAGGGCACAGACCCTGCCATGCTGTCTGTACAGGAGAATTCTACGAAAAAAAATATTGGTTAAAGCCACAAGTGCGCTTTTTTTTTTTTTAATTTTTTGTTTTTTTACCACTACTATTCCTTTATATTGGCTTTTGAAATTTACAAATGCAGCAATTTAGAAATTGGGTGAAAGGATAAGTAGTTAATTTTATACAACTATAAAGATCTTTCCAAAATGAGGAGGAAGGAGTGACAGAGACCTCCAAATGCCTTTTAGTAGTTCAGTTGTATAAACAAGTATCTTTGGCCATGACCGATTCCTGCCAACTGATCAACTACCGACCAGTTGACGGTCATGAGATGAGCATCACATGATACTGGTGAGCCAATAGAAAGAGATCAATGCTGTAAGGTCACAGGCTCAAAAGCTCCTTTTAGCAAGCTTTACCATTTCTGCAAAAGAACATAAATAATGATATAATTAAAATATCTTTGCATTCAAATTTCCATTCCGAGGTATAGTCGAGTGACGCAAACCAAGCTTTAACTTCTTGTTTGTATAGACTTTGTTATTAAAGCAAGCTTAAACTTTTAAGTAGCATGGATGATGTCCTATGGGAAAATTTGCGTTTAGTTTACTACGCAGAGATAGTTCACATTATTTCCCAGATTGTTGGATAATCTCTCACTTGTAGGTCACAAAAGGCCTATTGTTACAGTTTAACATTCTTCCAGTTTGTTTAGGCTGACTGATAGGAGATATAAAATGCTACAATTATTATACCACCAGATGTTCTTTATGCACTGATATAATTTGCTATGCTTGGATTACAGATCCGTGGAGAAAGGGCAAAATATATAGCACATAAAATGTCATCGATCCCACAATTGGATTACAAATTATTTTATATTTATTTATATGGGAGTTGTCGATTCCCTGGAGAGCCCTTCTATCCCCGGATACCTTTCCAAGTTGACCACAGTGTGTTTTTTTGCCATATAGACTCATCCAAAAAGTATTCATCTGCTTTTCCTCATCCTCCAGCATAGTCTGTGGGGGCTCCAGCATCGACATGACAAGATAAGCGTGTCCAATTCCTGCCTAATTGCCTTTTTGAAGACTTACAAATGACAATGTTCTAAATATGAAGGAGCTCTAGCCAAAGTAAAATCCTTTTCTAGGACTCCAGCTGAAAAGTTTTAGCGGCCTGTCAATTCACGCTAAAATCTCGGTGTGACATACGAGACTCTAAATACCAGGAGGGAAGTATTTGGGAGAGGAAAGTGTTCATTTATCTGGTGATGACAGTCGATTGCTGGTTTTGACTCGTTCACATGAGCTCATATTCTAGTATTTGATGGTGATGAGGAGGATGAAGGTCTTATTACAGGAGAATTTTGTTTTAAAGCTACAAATCCAAATTACCTTTTTAATGTGTCCATCAGAATCAATCAAATCTGCCTATAAATAGTAAAATCTCTTCTTTAAGCAAGATTGAGATCTGGACAGTTTATGCTTGTTATCGCTTGGGTATTAATTCCTTAAAGCGGAGCTCCACCCTAAAGTGGAACTTCCGCTTATCGGATTCCTCCCCCCCTCCGGTGCCACAATTGGCACCTTTCAGGGGGGAGGGGGTGCAGATACCTGTATAATACAGGTATCTGCACCCACTTCCGGGACTAGCTGCCCCACCCCTATCCGAGGATGCCCGCCCATATCCGAGGGTTCCCGTTGTGTCTTGGGAAACACAGTTCCCAGGACACAGCGGGGACCAATAAAGACGCGCAGCGCGGCTCGCGCATGTGCAGTAGGGAACCGGGCAGTGAAACCGCATTGCTTCACTTCCTGATTCCCTGACAGAGGATGGCGGCGGGGCAGCCGAGAGACGAGCGATCGCTCGTTGTCTTCTGCCGACATCGCTGGAACCTGGAACAGGTAAGTGTCCATTTAAAAGTTAAATTAAAAGTCAGCAGCTGCAGTATTTGTAGCTGCTGACTTTTAAAAAAAAAAAAAAAAAAATTGGGTGGACCTCCTCTTTAATCACCCATTCATTGCAAACAAACCTAACATTGGGTTGCCTTTCTTGTTGCTATTAGGCAACCCAATGGTAACAAACATTTTTGGCATCTGAGTTATTGTTCCCCCAAGATAAGCAATGGTACCATAGATATGCTAAAGGACCATTATAGCAAAAAATATTGTAGCCTGGTAAATGTGGGTAATACCCATAATTATAGTATATTAAAGTCAAATTTTTTTACTTTAATGCATTCCTTGCATTAAAGTGGATGTAAACCCAATGTCATCCTTTCTGAACTACTGCCATGGGGGTTATCTATAAGGATATACTTGCCTCCTGCATGTATCTTTACCTGTCAAATGCCTCCTCTCTGTTATGAGCCCCGAAAAACTGGAGATTTTGTGGGTGGGTCTGTTGACTGGAGCTCGTGGGTGGAGCCGTAATGTGAGTAGACTCCCCGCCCACCTCTACACTCCCCTTATCAACATACATTTTCTCCTGTGTATTTCTTACACTGAACTTCTGCTATGATCACTAACATCCAGTGAAAAGATGCCGCCGGAAAAGACCGAGCCGACTGTTTGGCTCCACTCGTAGTCTCGCCTCCCTACGCTCGCTCCCGAAACAGCAGGGAGGCGGGACCGCAAGCGGAGCCGAACAGTCGGCTCGGGCTTTTTCGCCGGCGCATGCCCTCCTAAACTTGGGGTGCGTGTTATACGTCGGTGCATGTTATACGCTGATAAATACAGTACTTTAATTTATGGCTAGTTCACACCACATGCATACCAGTGCTTTTTTATTCTGCATCCAAAGGCATAGGTTATATGGTTTTCAATTACATAGTTTGCTCCAGTGCATTCCAGTTCCAGAAAAAAAGCAGAACCTGCTGCATTTTTCCTGCATGGAACTGTACTGGAACACAGTAAAATGCATCACAAATGCACTGAAACGCATCAAAAATGCACCAGACCACAGTACAGAGAGAAAAAAACTGGAATGCATCCGAAAACAAAAATGCACCAGACGCATCAAAAACACGTTAAAAATGCGCATGCTGAAATGCATCAGGAACAGATCTGGAGTGCATTTTTGTGGTGTGAACCGGCCCTCAATATTTTATTTTTTATTTTTCTCCAGATTTAAGCCGAGTTTTTCAGCACATGTTTTTGTGCTGTAAGTGCCCCCCTCGGCTTATACTCGAGTCAAGCACTTCTGCAGCAAAAAAAAAAATTTCCGACCCGACTTTGGGGCCCCGTATCTCGGGGCCACTTGTGTCTAGGAGTCCCAAATTTGGTGTGCCAACCCAGTGGACCTAGCACTATAACATATCCATGGGGTTCCTAGCACTAAGTGGCCCCGAAATACAGGGCCCCAAATTCGGTTCAGAAAATGTCATTCTCTGCTGCAGAAAAGTGCTTGAGATTTTCTGACCCGAATTTGGGGCCCCATATCTCGGGGACACTTGGTGCTATGAACCCCAAATGTTGTATTCCAACCCAGTGGAATGAGCACTACAACATATCTAAAGATGGGGTTCCTAGCACTAAGTGACCCTGAGATACACGGCCCCAAATCGGTCAACTGTGTCCATCTGCATGGGCACAGTGAGGCTGCAAATGGGCATCGTTGACCCTCTTTTCCACTTACAGTAGCTGCGCATTTCTCACCCTAGGCTTATAATCGAGTCAATACGTTTTCCCAGTTGTTTGTGGTAAAATTAGGTGCCTCGCTTATATTCGGGTCGGCCATACTCGAGTATATACGGTACTTTAGGTGCATCTTTTCTGCAGGCTCTTTTACCAGCTCTGCCAGCAGAAACTTGCATGGGACAGCACAAAGGACTTGAGGACAACTGGATAAAGAGACATAACATAATTTATTATTTATTTCATGTTGCCTATAATGGCCATGGCGTTTATGAAGGGGTTACCCAAAATGAATAATAATCATCCATAACAGCAAAATATTTAATTTTAAAATTGCATAACCATAAATTTATTTATTAATACTATCACGTAGTCCATCCAGAACTGAACTGAATGACAAACCCCCATTAACAAACGCCATGAGAAAAATTCAAATCTTTTCTATATAAGGGAGGGGTCTCCGTCTTCAGCGGGGTCTCCTCACACGGTGAACGGAGCGGGAAAGACGCCGGCTTTTATAACCAATGCCCAGCTCAATCACAACCCATTCAACCAATCGGGACCTGTTGCTATGCTGCTCTACATTCTGCCATCACCCGGAGCAACCTAAAGAGGAGAGAGAAGGGAGGGGGGGGGGGGCAGGGAAGAGAGGCAGCCCTCTGTACTGTCCTATGGAGCCACGCATAAGCACTAGGGGCTCAGTCGTTCCATGGAGAAAATATGCACATGCCCGGGTGAACAAAGCCATATGGTTGAAACCTTTTTTCCAAAAAAGTGTTGACTTTATTATGATTTAAAATAGGCACGTTAAAAAGAATTTAAAGCGGAAGTAAACACATCGATTTAACAGTTTAAAAAAAAAAAGGCATGCCGGGAAAGCTAACTGCACATTGGCTGTGCTCTCAACCAAACAGTCAAACCATCCAATGGCTGGTGTCATAACAGATCACATGTGCAGCACCGTGGCAGTTGAAGATTAAACAGAGGCAAAGATGGCAGCTTTAAGTAACTATTCTAAGACCACTCTGTCCATGGAAGGACAATGCTGCTGTGCGATTTCACTGGAGAATCAACATTGTGCATCATGTTAAAGGGATCTACAGATAATAATAAAGCTGTTACCCAAAGGACAGGAAAAAATAAAAACTGCTGCATCAACTAGTGACAGACATCACTTATTTATGCCATACATATGACATTTTAATGCCTATGGTTCCACTTTCATTATAAAGATCTTTGTCCACGATGATTTCTAAATGCCTGTCTGTGGCTATGTTTGTGGTGTTGGCACACAGGCTGCGCTTCCAGTGCTTTTGCTGTCCAGGATAATTCGTCAAGCTGATTATCAGCCGAGCTTTTATAGTAAACTGCTTTTAAAAAGCATTTTTTTTTTTAGCTCTGTGTGACAAGACAGAGAAAAAAAAATCTTTATTTCTACTTTAACAGCTGTTGTCCATAGTGGACTTTTTTTTTATTTATATTTTTTATTTTTTTTTTACTGTTAAAAAGAAAGAAAAATAGCTTACCTATCTGTACGTATTGTATCACCTTCTGCTGAATTTGTCATTGTTCTCATGAAGAGCAAAGTGTTAGCCAGCTCACAGCTTTGAGTTTTTTTGGCTGTGCATTGTATGAGTGTTGCAGTTTACATCATTGAACTCTATATTGTTCATCTTA
This sequence comes from Lithobates sylvaticus, assembly GCA_028564925.1. NCBI lineage: Eukaryota > Metazoa > Chordata > Amphibia > Anura > Ranidae > Lithobates > Lithobates sylvaticus. The sequence goes on along the minus strand of CM053030.1, from coordinate 125,036,160 downwards.
ATTCAATACCAAACTTTTTTTATTTTATTTTTTTAAAGCGAAAGTAAACCCATCGATTTAACAGCTTCAAAAAAAAGTTACGTTCCCGGCATGCCGTAGAATGCTAGCTGTCACGTTGGTTGTGCTCTCAACCAAACTGTCGAACCATCCAATGGCTGGAGTCATAACTGATCACATGTGCAGCATCATGGCAGTTGAAGATTAGACAGAGACCAAGATGGCAGCTTCCTTGGCTGAAAATTATAGGAGGGTTTACTTCCGCTTTAAGCGCAACTAAAGCACACAGGTGCAATGGGTCCGAACTCGGTGGTGGTGCTTTGAGCATACGTGAAATAACTTTTTTGCACAATCGTTTTTATTGACTTTGTACATACAATCAAAATGAGAGAGTCATTCTATATACAGAACACTAGAACAGCTCTCACCTCCCACACTGAAATGTGCAAAGCATCTTACCTGTAGAATAAATAAATGCGTTGCTTTGCCAGGCATGAACATCGCCAGAAACTGAGTATTTACTCGTCTCCACTGTCAAAGCCATACAACTTGATCAAGACTGGGATTGTATAGAGAAGGTACGGAAGCTTGCTAGAGAGATCATCTCTGTGCTTTCTTCTAAACAGCCAGCTCTGTTACAGCATTCTGTGAAAGCTCTGGCACAGTAATGAGTTGGAATTAAAATGGTGATTTTGCTGGGGCTCTATAGGGAAAACAGGGCAAAGAGGTGCATGATTGGCAGTGGCGGCTGGTGACGTTTTAAGATTGTGGGGCGCCAGACACTTCTCATAAGCCACACCCCTTATAGACTCCACCCACTCTGCCCCCTATATTCCACTTGCTTCCACTTACAGTATATAGTATAGTGAAATACTATACACACTATGCTATACACTATACTATATGAGGCTCTGTCACTTCAGGACATCCATCTTTTCTGTGAGGGTTTAACATGCATGATTGATGACACTCACTCATGGAGTTGAACTTGACACCAACAGGAACCCCAGGGTTCCCGATTCCCGCGAGCTGGCTGGCGCTGTGCTCTGCTCAGACTGCTGCTTTGTTTCTTTCTCCTTTCCTCTGTCCACTCTCTGCAAATAAGATGGTGGGCTGGGGGTGGAGAGTGGAGGCTGGAGAGGGAGAGACCATGTGTTGGACTGCGACTTGCGGAAGGAGGGTGGGATATGGCTGGGCAGCAGGCTAGGCTGTGCAACTGCAGGCAGGGAAGATCTTGGCACCCCTCCCCAGGGAGGGACCACATTAAACTCGGTAGACTAAGCGGGCCAGGGTCGGGATTTCGGCACGCTCTAACAAGCGCCTATTAACAGAATAGAATTCTGGCAAGCAGCTAGTAATAGTGGAGAATTCATTTTACAGTGTTCTAGATACAACTTTTTAATGATATTTTTCGGGCGAACAAGACTTTTTTTTTTTTTTCTAATCTACCTAGCAAGTAGCAACAGCAGCACAGCTAGAGAGAAAATCAAAAGAAAAAATTATTATAGTTTTATTTTTTTTATTTTTTTGCAACGCTCCCCCAGGAGCCCCTATGGACAAGCCTCCAATGATGGGAACCTATTTTTTTTATTTTTTTGCAACGCTCCCCCAGGAGCCCCTATGGACAAGCCTCCAATGATGGGAACCTATTTCTTGGTCCTGTTTTCGGTCTTCTATTGGCTTGAATCAAAGTCTGTTATTAGTTAGAATTTTGGGGAATCGGATACTATTCTGTATGTTCAAATCCAGATAAGACATCTGGTAGATCACCCATCCTGGTGATCCTCCTCTTCTTGGGTCCCCCACCAGTTCTCTCAGGTCCCTCCTTGCTTGCTATGGGGGCACTTATGCGTGTTTGCTTCTGAGCCAGCTCTGGGTACCCACGAGACGCGATGAGTGCGGCTTAGCCCCATTCCCATTCCCTCCTCACTGGCCATGATTGACCATGGCTCCTGCTGCTGTGTCTGACCCAATTCGGAGCGAGAGAGCCTCTGCTCTTGTGCACATCACTGGATCGAGATCAAGCTTCGGTAAGTATAAAGGGGTGCTTGGGGGGGGGGCTGCTTTCAGAAGGTCTTTTCATTAATGCATTAAGGTAAAAAAATAAAAAATAAATTCTGCCTTTTAGAACCACTTTTGGAGAAGTGCGCAGGGCTGATAACATTGCTTGAGATTTCAGCGCAGCAGAGTCACTCTGTTGGCAGCTTAGTTGGGAATCTATCAGATCAAGATACTTTTCTGTACTTGGAGTTGTTTTTTTTTTTTTTTTTTAAAGAGATGAAACGCAGGAAAAAGTGCATGCATAGTTGGATGGTTAGGTTGAAAAAAGTTAATTTTGTTCAACCAATAGAAACAAAATAAATAAAATGCCTAATATACACAATCCTATACCCAGTGTTGCATACATTACAGAGATGTATAGCATATCATTTTTTTTTTTTTGTCCTGACATACACTTTAAGCTCCAATGAAGACTCAAGGTCTGCTTGAGAGGAGCATTCTGGCATCATTGATCACATCTGTGCATTGTAGTATTTTGACAGGTTTCAAAGTAAAACATAGTATAGTGCTGTTCTGTGTGAGGATATAAATGGGTTTTTACATTTTGGCGAATTTGATTCCTTGATATGTCTTTCAGTACACTGTGCCTATGTTATCCTCTTGAAAGTCTTTTCACCAGGATCAAAAGATGCTTTTTTGCAAAAAGAAGTTGTTAGGGTTTTCCATACACTTTGATCTTTACTACTCTTGGATTGCAGATTCCCTAAAGTCCTAATAGTCTCCCTGTGCCACAACCACCACCAGTGGAAGGATCCATTTTAAAGCCCTTTTCCAAGCTGCTCTTACACTTTTTTATATTATTTTATTATTATTATTATACAGGATTTATATAGCGCCAACAGTTTGCACAGCACTTTACAACATAAAGGCAGACAGTACAGATACTATTCAATACAGGAGGAATCAGAGGCCCTGCTCAGTAGAGCTTACAATCTAGGAGGGAGGGTCAAGTGGTACAAAGGTAATAGCTATGGGGGATGAGCTGATAATTAAAATTGTTAGGTATGGGCAGGATATGCTACTAAGAGGAGGGTTTTCAGGGATTGTCTAAAAGCAAACCGAGTAGGAGATAATCGCACAGATTGGGGTAGATGGTTCCATAGGATTCCATAGGTAGATGGTTCCATAGGATGGGAGAGGCTCTGGAAAGTCCTGGAGGAGAGTATGGGAGGAGGTGACGAGGGAACTAGAGAGCAGGAGGTCTTGGGATAAGCAAAGAACGACTAGGTTATTGATGTAGCTGGTAGCAGAGTTGTGGATGGCTTTGTAAGTTGTTAGTATTTTGAATTAAATTTGTTGGGTGAGTGGAAGCCAATGTAGGGATTGACAAAGAGGAGAAGCAGAAACGGAGTGGTTGGTAAGGTGGATGAGCCTGGCAGCAGCATTGATGATGGACTGAAGGGGGGGAAAGCCTATGTAAAGGTAAGCCAATGAGAAAGGAGTTGCAGTAGTCAAGGCGAGAGATGACCTGGGAGTGAACTAGGAGCTTTGTGGTGTCATTGGTTAGAAGGGGCATATTATTATAATAATAATTTCATATCCTTTTGTTCCCACAGAAAGCTTTAATTTGGTGGTATTTGATCACCACTTTTTTGGGGGTTTTTTTGCGCTATAAGCAAAAAAAATACTGACAATTAAGAAAAACATTTTTTTTTTGCTATAGAACACTTTATTAATGAAAAAAATAAAAAAAAAACCGACTTCTATATGTAGGCTCTATTACTGTCACTATGCTTCAGCGTTGCCTCTTGGGAAGTGTGTAATCCCATGAGAATGCACTCCTGTCTGGTGTCCTAGATCAGTGTTTCTCAACTCCCAGTCCTCAAGGTGCCCCAACAGGTTATGTTTTTAGGATTTCCCTCTAATGAAACAGCTGTGGTAATTACGAAGGCAGTGGAACTGATCAAATCACCTGTGCAAAATAATAGAAAGCCTGAAAACATGACCTGTTGGGGCGCCTTGAGGACTGGAGTTGAGAAACGCTGTCCTAGACGACCTTGTCTGAAACTAACCCTAGTTAATCGAGCAAGTGCAACACATAAGGAGGAGACCTTTCTATTCTTGGTCACACTGCTTTCAGGCTGCCTCCGTACACATTGAATTTATTTTAACCGTGAGCTGAAATAGTCGCAACCATTATCTCAAAAATAGCAGTACTTGGCTCATTGCACTCCGGTAGAGTTTATCATTTACATTGTGTATGCAATACCACACTTTCTTAAACAGTGATTTTCATTGTGCGTCTTCTTAAAAGAAGCATTTGCAGACATTCATACATCATCGGTCTTTGTATCTTGCCGCTAACCTAAATGAATTAATTATGAATTATAGTCTATTTATGCTTGTGGTATTGCCATTCAGACTCCTCCAGAAGAAGTGTGTCTATATTATGATCAATTATCTTTCCTATACCAGTAAGAGTTTGATGTGTAATGTTCGTTAATGATCTTTCCTAGAACAGGCTGGCAGTGAAACGACTCTTCACCAGAGTCTGAGGAAACTGCTAATAACGGCCAGAGTCAACCAGTGAGTTATAGTTTATGTAAACCATACTAATTGACTTTTCTCATATTTTTCTCCCTTTTCGTCTGTTATATCAAAATACTTTCATAGGTATATTTATTTATGTTTGATAAGTGCAGAAAATACCTGTTGATCCTATCGGAAAGTCAGATGTCCTGTGAAATATGCCTCTGCTATCTTAAGGGGTCTAATTGGCCTTTTCAGTTTTTCTCTTGGACTACAAAACACCTTCCTCTTATGTTGTGATGATGAGGAGAATAAGCAGTATTTTGTAGTTCAGCAAGAGCCTATTGGGCAGGTCTTACACCATTCTGTTAGATTTCAGTCCACACACTGTGTTGTCAGCCCACAACAGTAAATTATGCATCAAGTTCTTCTCTAGTAGGAATGACAGGTATTTTAGGTATTTTTCTGTGCTTTATAGTCTTTAAAGGGATAAAACATTGGACTTGTGCATGTATTGCAGAGGTTTACTGTTTGTTTGTTTTTGTTTTTTTTTTTTACCTTTTCTTGATCTACACTTTAAGTTAATTTAGAGGGCCCAGTATTTTCATACAGGGGGGGTCGGCGACTAGTCGACTTCAATCTACTCACTCTTGGCCAGGTGACTGATAGATTGCGTCCTTGATTCACCGACCTGCTGGCCCTACAGCGTCAAACAGTGTAGTCCTAGTTGTGGGACTACTTCCTGTCATTTGCAGCTGCCGGCAGAGGGAGCAGGCAGTCGCATCTGCCGATACTGCCTCTATAGTTGAAGTTTAGTTTAATAAGGCGGAGTGATATCAAGTACGTTCTACCTCCTTATCCCTGCTTGTATCATCCAGAGTGGCGCCAGCAGTGGTTGCACAATAGAGAAGAGCTGTGTGATGTACTCATTTGGACTCTCCTGCATTAACTTCTTCAGGTCAGGCTGAACTGGACACATGTAAAACTCTGTGACCTCTGGGTTACAATGTTAGGGGGCTCAGGGAAGTAAGGACTTTTTACTTTTGTGGATTGGGGGTGGTAATACCCCATAGTTGAGCTGTGTTTTCATCACCCCCCACAACTGCACCCCCTTTAGGTGTAGACATGTCATGGCTACAGCAGGAATTCTACGCCCTGTCACTCTTTGCTAGTGTAGTGCCCGGCACGGCCCAGCATAACCCATTCAAATGAATGAGGCTGCTCTGCAAACGCCCTGCAATCTTGTGCAGTATAGCTACCAAGGGTTTAAAGTAGGTGGTGGGGAGTCATTGTATTGCCTTCTTACCACCTGCTTTAACCCCTTTGACCCCCCCCCCCCCCCACAAGCACGCAGTTGTTTGGGCACTTGCAGAGTGGCCCCATTTACTTGAATTGGTTGTGATTGGCGAACAGTAGCGCCCGCTAAAAGCGGCAGGGGGTATAATTCCTCCTGCAGCATGTGTACACCATTGGTTGCTGGGGGGGTTGGCAACCTGTCGATCACAGGCAGGTGATGGGTAGAAGACGTTCCTTCCTTGCCACCCTCCGGAACCTGAACAGGAGCAGTGGCAGCATTTACTGGAACCAATCCCTTGAATTTTCCTCCTGCAGTAACTGAAAGCTTGCTTCTCCTCCTCTGCCCTTCTGACACCATCCACTGCCCCACTGACACTGTCCACTGCTCTACTGACTGATGCTGTCTGCTTTTACGGTAGGCCAAGATTTTATATTTTTTTACAGTGACATTTGTTTTGTTAAATTTTCCTTACTATTTAGTTAGGCCTTGCTAGTTAACTTTGTCAAAAAAAAATAAAAAATGGCGCGGAACGAGATTTTTGATCTTTCATGTTGTTCAGGTAGATCTCCAACTATTAAATACTGCCTACCCCTGTTTTAAAGGTTTTTCCTCTTGGGACTTAATTTTTGTGGATATTAATGTTATTGCCAAGTCACAGAAGTAGAACTTTTATAGACCTGTTTGTTACTGCTGGATAAATGAACAGCACTTCATGTTTTGGAGACAGAAGTGACATTACCCAACACTGGAAACCCTTGTTGGCATCACCAAATTGTTGGTAAGGGCATCAGTGGCTAGCAGTATGGCTAGCGCAATATGATTTAGATTTCTGGTGTCCTAGACAAACCAGGGGTAGCTAAAGATTACAAAATCCACACAAAATAATAGTACGTAAATGGAATTCCACCTTCATGGTCCTAAAATATTTCTAAAGAGATGGATCAGATTCAGGCATCCCTGTTCAAATTCAGATGGTGTCTGGGTTGTCAAGTGAGCAAGAACAGAGATGGAAACTGAAGGCATCAGGTGCAGAAGTACAAGGCTTTGTGGAAAATCTGGTTGGGAAAATCATGTTTGGATAAATAGTAATTTGAGTTAGAACGAGTACATGACATCACAGCATTTTTGGCACCTGACAAGTTTTGCTGGAACACGAGTGGAATATAGTTAAAAAAAAAAATAGTTTTCAAGATATCATTGTGATCTAGCTTTGTGATTTTTTTTTTTTTTTTTTTTTTTTTTTATTTTTTAATGCAATTGTATCTATATACTAATATATAACCTTTTTGCCCCATTTTGTCCAATTTTCTCTGCATTAGTAGGAATAATTAAGACAATAATTCCTTATTGTAATTTACATGTGGGTGGGTGCATTTGTTTCCATTTTTTTTTTTCAAACTTTTTTCTTTTATTTTCACCTAGAACTTCTGCTAGTAATGCATTTGTGTCAAAGCATAACAACACTCACTATACATATTTATAGAGAAACAGCATTGTCACCAGGACTGCTATTAAAAAACCACAGGGCCCATACAGCCAACCTGAGCTTTCCCCCCACTCTCCATCCTGAAGGATCCTATTGTGTGCCTGCAGCTGTTGGTGGGGAGGAGAGGAGGGAAGCCGGTAGCACTGTGGGGGTGGGGGCACATAGGGGGCATGGGCAGCAGGGGAAACGTATGGTGCACAGGGAGGTTAATGGATACTGGGGAATGCACTGGGAGGGGGGGGGGGGGCTATTACTGGAACCAAATACAATCTTCTCTGCAGCAGCTGAGAGCCAGGGAGGGAGAGAAGAAGCCAGCTTACAGCTGCTGCAGAGAGCCATGCAGGGGATCTGTTCCAGTAATTGCTCCCCCCCCCCCCCAGTCCTATTCACCCAGCTGTCTGGGCCCCATATAGGAGGTCTTGTGGTACCCCTTTAGCCACGGCCCTAGTTGTCCCCTTAGCACAGCACTACAGAAACCTTTCCTCTTTTCTGTTATGTGGTTTGAAATGGTTCTGTAGTCTTGGAGATAATTAGGAGCAATGTAACTGACATGACAGCAGCACAGGAAGATATCCGTTGACCAGACTTTTTTTTTTTTTTTGTTCTTATACAAATATAATAAAATGCTTTCAATTATATATTTAGCAGACCAAAAGAGACCCAATAAGTAAAGTTTCTTGTTAGGTTTTACATACACTTTATAACTCGGTCTAAAATGTGAACCGTGGTCTCCCAACTCTGTAGGTGGGAGTTGATGCACCTAATTCCGAATTAGCAGGTTCAAAAACTGTTACATTCCCGGCATGTGCCAGGAATGTAAGCGTCACATTGGTTGTACTCTCAACCAAACTGTCAAATTATCCAATGGCTGGTGTCATAACTGATCACATGTGCAGCATCATGTCATTTGAAGATGAAAGGCAAAGATGGCAGCTTCCTTGGTTGAAAACGATAGGAGGGTTTAGTTCCACTTTAAAAGATCACTTGACTAAACGGATGAAAAGTAGGGATTTTTACAGGTGTATTTTACAAACTTTACGGACTCATAGAAATCATCATTGTTGCTGTAAGATAAAACTTTTATAGAATGTTAAAGAAGTTCTGTGAACCGTGTTACTGTGGTTTTGTCTGACTCTTCTGATGTTGGATCTAATTTCAAGCTGCACCTCTAGCCATGCAAGATCCTTAGGACTTATTGTTTTAGCTTGAGTTTGAAAGAGAAATACAGTAATGCGTTTATCGATATTATGACTCTTCAGATTTTCAAAGCTGAATGTGTCGGCTGTGGCAATAATGATTTCACTAGTCATCAGATGAAAAGTGATTGGGGTCAGCATGTGACCTGTCAAAATATTGACTGCTGTGTAATTGGCCAGAAGAAAGCCGGCGAGTGATTGTACAGTATGTATCTGAGGTTTGCTTTTCGAGAAGTGTAGAAAGCATGTGCAAAAGAAAAGCGTAGAAGGAAAACAAGAAATAAGCTGTTGTATAAAATGAGGCATCTCTTTAGATGAGCACGATCCTTGGGTGCCCATTGTGATCTTGTATATGAAACCCGCACATGTAAAGGAATGCCGGGGATCCCAGCTTTCATACAATTTAGTGCAGACATCACTGTCTGCATAAAAACCTAAAAAGTTGTATTGGTGGGACCAATACTGGTCTCAAGGGACAGCATGATAGTGGAAAATGTGCTTGATCTGAATATTCACACGCTATGCCTGCATATATTAGAGGAGCTACAGTATTGTAAAACCTTATAGGCCTACCTACCTACTAGGCAGTTACTCTAAGACCCCTTTCACTCTGCCAGCGTTTTTCAGCCGCTACAGCGCTAAAAATAGTGCCTGAAAAAAGTTGCTCCATGCACCCCAGTGTGAATGCCCGAGGGCTTTCACACTGGAGCGGTGCGCTGGCAGGGCATCACAAAAAGTCCTGCCAGCAGCTTTTTTGGAGCGGTGAACTCAGTGCTCCTCCACCGCTGCTCCCCTTGAAATCAATGGGGCAGCGCTGCGATACCGCCGGCAAAATGCAGCTCCGGCGGCATTTTACAGGCGGATTTAACCCCTTTTCGGCCGCTAGCGGGGTTAAAACCGCCCGCTAGTGGCCGAATAACGCCGCTAAGTAGAGTAGAGCAGGGTAGGGTAGCAGTAGGGTAGAGCGGCCCTAAAATAGCGCTGCTTTACCGCTGACGCCGGCCGCGGCCTCGGTGTGAAAGCCCTCTAAAGCTGGCCATACATAATACAATTTTCTTGTTTAATTTTCTTTAGATTTACCTTCAGCTATGTAGAGCAAGGGCCTGCCTGATTGCATCCAAATTTAAAGTGTTTAGATTTAACCTTGTATTATATGGTTTTGGTAAATTTTAATTTACCATAAATTATACAATGAATTTTATTAATGTATGATCAGCCTAAGGCTGGCCATAAACCGAGCAAATTTATTTCCTGCAACTAGGGGTTGATTCCCCCAACAAAACAGTGTTGACAGGGGAATCCCTCCCACCGAACCATTGCGAACACAGTGATTATTGCTAGCTGCTATAACAGCCGCTAGTAACAATCGCATATAGAAATCCGGCAGGCTGGTTGTACTCAAGTTGATTGATCGATCAACTTTGGAAAATTTAGACTGCCCATACAGGGTTTAAATCTCGGCCTATTCCTGCTGAACTGGCTGAATTTTGAACAGTCTATTGCCGGCTTAGGTGTAAACCAGCTCCGGCTCCGCAGAGACTGTGACAGCAGTAGCTGTTAAATGGGGGTCCAGCAGGAGAGAATATCAGTACCTATACAAGGTGGCCACACATAAATAATAATCACTGGATCTGCAGTCTCTGACAGCTGTCAAGCTGCAGCCCAGCAGGAAGATCACCATTGCAGAGCAGCACTTAGGAGAGAGGAGCCGAAATGCTAGTGAGTGAAACTTCTCCCTGTGGGAGCCTACATGGTGTGGTTACATATGCTGGAGCGACCATTTATGAGACAGGGTTAGACACATGGGGATAGATCCAACTCTATGCTAAGCCTCTGCAGCCGACGGATCGGCAAAACTGGTCAGGCATGGATCTGATTCATCCACCTCCAATCCCTGACCCACATGAGATTCTTCTAAAGTTGGAAAAACCTCATATTGGATAATTTCTATATGGACTGAGGATTACTATATGAATAATGAAATCTGATAAGTATAATATACCATTGGATTTACAATCTCTGTGTTTGGAACTTGTGCTATCTACAAGGAACCAAGCACACTTTACAGCTAATCTTTGTCTAGCACGGACTACATGGTTAGGTCTTTGCTGTCAGACCATTAATTTGGATTTGATGTGGCAGTGCGAGGGAGGGTTCTAGGCTTCAAAAATTGGGGTCAACTACATAACCCAAAAGGGAATTACTATACAACAAGCCTGGGTGTGTACCGCCTCTGGACCGCTGCCGGTTTTGGGCAGCGGTCCTACAACTATTATTTCTATAACTATATAATGTGTTGTAGACTAGAGATAGAGATATCGATCTATCTATCTATCTATCTATCTCTATCTGTCTGTCTCTGTTCCATACACAGCACAATCTGCGGATGCTTGGGACAGTGATTCTGAAGTTCATTTTATCCTCATTATCCATAGGATTTCCCCTTGGAATTGATACCAATTCATGAAGAAACGGCCATTTCTACATTTATGCAGCTGGAGCCACCAGGCAGTCTGTGTAACTCTATGGGGAGGCAGCAACTGTACGGACACAACCACTAGTCCTAATTTGACAGGCGTGAAGGGGTGGGTGAGGAGTCCTGAACGTACACGGTCTGAATTCTGGGCAGCTCACCCACCCCTGCACGCCCATCAAATTAGGATTAGTGGATGTATCTATACAGTTGCTGCTTTTGACATTGAGTTATATAGGCTGCCTGCACACAGCTCCAGCTGCATAAAGAAAGGACGATTCATGTTATATAGACCACAGCGCCCATGTGAATGAGGTCTAAATGTAATGTGTAATGCAAAGTGTTGTTTAGGGTTAAAGCACTGGAAGAAGAGGGGATTCTGCTCTTGCAAGTTACTGCGTTTCTAGAAATTAAAGTTAATCTAAAAAAAATACCCTACACCCTTCCTCTCTTCCTCCTAGTCCCTGCTGTACTTACCTCTATGGGTGATGAGCTGTCAGTGCTCACACAGCTGAAGTATGGATGTGAAATCCCCACTCTTCTCCCCTGTTTTAATGCAGTGCTTCCAGGACAGATCAGAGCAATTTTCTGTGTCGATGCTGACCAATCGGAATCGCTCTGATCCATCCCAGAAGCACTGCAGAAAGAAGGGGGAGAAGGGCACTACATGGGCCTCATGGGCACTGACCGCTAATCGCCCATGGAGGCAAGTACAGCAGTGGGTGGAGAGTTGGTTCACCTTTTTATTTGAAAATGTAAACAAACTCTTTAAATTGATGGTGCTGGTATGGGGAATAGAGATTACTAGAGAAGGGAGTGGATGCTATTGGGTGATAGTCTGATTTAACTCATTTTAAATATTATTTTACTGTATTTTTATTTTTTTGGTACTGTTGTGATATGAAAGCTTTTTAAATAATTGACCTGGTCTCACACAGGTTGGGAACTATAGATTTACAGAACAACATTACTTAGGCCTGGTTCACACTGATGTGTTTATGAGGTCGCACTGAATCGCACGACCATGGAAATAATATTGCTTCCAAAGGTGCCGGTTTACATCAATGCAAGTAAAACCAATCCTGCTGCTCCAGGTGACCCAGCAATGATGGTGTCTGCAATCCTATGCATGGGGCGCACGCTATTGATGCAGAGTACATGTGAAGAAAGAAGATTGGACGGCTGCACACCCATAATAATGCAGATAAAAGCTTCTTTATTTATTTAAAAATAATCATCAATAAAAATGGGCACAAGGCATATTGGCAGGTGATTTCCCAAAGTCGCAGCTGCAATGTGCCTTTGGGAAAGGGTCCTACGCTACTTTTGTGCCATTTTTCCAGTGCAGTTTGGCCCCACAGAATAGGCAAAACGCAACCAAAGTAGCATTACCTAATTACACTGCAAATTGTGTCAAAATTACATCACAGTAGTGTGAACCGAGCTTTAACAGGTAGTCACAATTTACACTCTCAAGATTAGTACCTTTCAGATTATGCAATCTATTGGCTTTATAGTGCTTGACATAGTCACAGGTTCACTTTATCAGTAATATACGCAGAAAGAAATCTCGTTCCTGTTACCTTTGTTGAGTCATATTGTGTGACTTATGAGATATTTGAGCCCCCCTAGTAATTCCGTGTTCTGTGTAAAGTGCTGTATAATATGTAGGTGCTGTATAAATAATGGATATTAATAACATCTGTTCTGCAGATCCTGTGGAGGATTTATTTTGGCATGCATCTGTGTCAGGGTTTTTATTCATGGCCATTTTACATAATTTGCTGGAATAGAAACTTTCTGATTGTGTCTCATGTAAGATTCTCTTCTCCATCAAGTGCCAGGTCTCCTTATAGGTTGCCCGCCTCTATGGCCTAGTTGCATGCTGTTGGCATCTGTCCAGTTGAAGCTGGTAGGAGTCTGCTCACATCTCATCTTGCAGATACACATTCATGGCTATGGGGCAGTCATCTCAAACAGAGATTCTTATACCAAGCGGAGCAAAACATTTTCCGTGTCTTGGCACCCATCCCTCTAGCTAGATGCTTCCGCCGTGCTGCTGTCACTACTGACTAACCTTTGACACGTTCTAAAATACGCTAAATGGTAAACCCAGAACGTCAGAATTGATCTTGATGGTAGACGGCTTCATCGCAGCCCTACAAATATTCCTGACTGTACTCTGTTAAAAGCAGATTATAGATTCATTTAGGTATTATAAAAAGAGAGAAAGAAGACCTGAACCAAAGAAGTTGGGTCAACAGGGGCATTTATTGTTATGTAACCCATCTGATATCACTATACAGGTTTACTTATACTTTTTGTCCCTTTGCCCTGTCCTAACCTAAACCAACGTCTCCCTTCACAGATGTGTACTTGCCTCTGAGGGTTGTGGTCTCTGGGGTTTGTTTACATCAAGCGCCACAAGCCTCACCCACCTGGCAGCGCTTGTGCATTACAGTCCCATAGATTTCAGTGGGGTCTTCTGGCTTCACCTCCAGCCTCGGGACATCCCCATAGAAGTCTTTGGAGCTGTAACTCTCGGGCACATCCAGGATATACAAAAACACGGCATTGGATTGAGGCAACTTTGCATCTGTGGTGGGGAAAGGTGAGGTAGGTTTGGTCACAGTGATCAGTGGTTTGTCTGAAAGTACACCCTTCTATAAAAATAAAAAAAACAGCCACAGCCTGAGCTGAAAAGTCTGTGTCCTTCCAACAGGTGAAAAAAGTGATTTTGTATATATGTATTTTCTGAGAATAGCTTGGTAGTCGTACGATAGAGGGAGGCTGCTTCCAGTAGGCTTCTTTGTGTTAAGTCTGCATGCAAGATTGTCTTTTTTCTGGTAGTACATCCTGTCCATGATTCACAGCCAACGCAAAAATGATACCCCATGATGCGATCGGTGGGCAGTAATGTGGCCAAATGCAACCCATTCAATTGAATGGTGCTGCAATACAAACACAAACCAAACACTTGGCTGGGAAATCCCCATTTGGCCATTAAAAAAAGGCATTCAGGAGGTGGCAATATAACCTCCAGAATGCCTGCCAGCTGCTGCTCCACAGCCATCTCAAAAGTGATCTGCGGTGGATTGCTTTTGAGAGGGCCGTGGAGCAGCAGCTGGCAGACATCCAGGGGGCTATATTGCCACCACCTGAATGCTCTCTGAATGAGAGGTGTGAACAAGTTTTTACTTTTTGTACAGCAATAGACATGACCATTCTACTGCTTAACCACTTGCCGTCCGCGCTATAGCCGAAAGAGGACTACAGCGTGGACTTAATTTGCCGGGAGGACGTCCCTGGACGTCCTCCCCTGCAGGGCGCGAGCCGCATGCTCTGTGATCAGCGAGTCTGAGACTCGCCTGATCACAGATTGTAGTAAGGGGTCGATCCCGACCCCTTACCACGTGATCAGCTGTCAGCCAATGACAGCTGATCATGTGATATAAACAGAGCCGCTAATCGGCTATTTTTCCTCCTCGCGCTGATAGCGTGAGGAGGAAAAAAAAAAAGCCGATCACCGGGGGCTGCGAGAGGGACATCGTTCTAGATCGTGGAGGTACCTATTGGTGCCCACCAGCACCACTATTGGTGCCCACAGTGCTGCCTATAAATCAGTGCGTCATTACTAGTGCTGCCCATTAGTGCCACATATCAGTGCCACCCATCCTCCATTTGTGTGAAAAAAAAATGATAAAAATGTCATTTGAGTACAGTGTAGCATGACTGTGCAAATGTCATTCAAAGTGCGACAGCGCTGAAAGCTGAAAATTGGTCTGGGCAGGAGGGGGGTTTAAGTGCCCAGTAAGCAAGAGGTTAAAGCGAAACTTCACTCTCTCAATCAACAATGGCTATTGTCAATCCTTATGCGGCTAGCATTAGTAAGTAGGAAAGTATATCATATTTACTTGTGTTTAAACTTTTTTTTTTTTTTTACATTACTTAAGTTACTTCTTGGTTTCCAGCCTAGGCACATTTATGTCCTGCATCCCAGGAGGGAAGGAGGGGTTTCAGATAAGCACACCCTCCTGCCTGCATGCCTGAGCTAAGTGCAGATGGATTCCAGGAAGAAAATGCTACATGAATCATCTGCCCTTGCTTAAGATTGGCCACAGCAAAAATGCTGGGAGTGTTTTTCAAAGTGACTTCTCAATAAAATAAAACATGGAGACGCAGATGGATAAG
Organism: Lithobates sylvaticus; assembly: GCA_028564925.1. Lineage (NCBI taxonomy): Eukaryota > Metazoa > Chordata > Amphibia > Anura > Ranidae > Lithobates > Lithobates sylvaticus. The sequence goes on along the minus strand of CM053030.1, from coordinate 125,020,990 downwards.
GGAGTTTTCTTTTGAATATTAAAAATAAATTCAATAGTGTTTTTGCTTTGTGGTGCTCAGATGCAGTGTAGTTCCACTTTAAGTGAAGGTATATAAACCTTACTCGGTTTTCAATAAGCTCAAGGATGCAAAAAGAAAAACAAAAGACCCTCATAAAGATCAGAACATACGAATATTAAATACAGGTTGCTATTGTTGGAATTTAAAGAAATACCCTGGAGCCTTGTGGGTAATAAAGAACATATATCACTGCTCTTAAAATCATGAAGTCAGGCCGTCTGCCAGAGTGTAAAATCATTTGTCAATGGCAAAGTGCCAGTTTGAGATGTTGATGGTGTTGCTGCACAGGTGTTTGACAGTGAAAAAAGGTAAATCGGACCTTTTAATCTGCCTAGAAAAGCATGTTATGGGAAATGATTTGTGTTGGCAGGAACAGCCCACGGCGTCCGTATGATGTTCTTTGATCTATTGTGGGGTGAGGAGGAAGATTTGCCTATTTCTATCTGCCAGGGAAGAAGGTGTATCACAACAGAGAACAGATATGAAGTTTAGACACTCTTGGTTATTTTTGCTGTAATCTCACCAGGGAAGAATATTTTATTATTGGGTTGTTGTGGGTTGCTGCGCTTTGCTCATAGTTTTTTCTCTTATTAAATAAACCCCCATTGCCCCACAAATAAGAATATGATGTATTGCTAAGCCCCTATTCACACTGGAATATTTTATAGTATGTTTCACTACCCCTGACTATACTCAACACATGGAATTCCATTGTTTGTAATTGTGTCTGTTTGCATTGCATTGCTCATCGCTTGTCCACTCAATATCCCACACTCAGAAAACTACATACAGTGCCTTGAAAAGGTATTCATACCTCCTTGGAATTTTCCACATTTTGTCATGTGACAACCAAAAATGTGAATGTATTTTATTGGAATTTTATGTACCGTGTATAAGCTGAGGCACCTAATGTTACCACAAAAAAATGGGAAAACTTATTGACTCGAGTATAAGCCTAGGGTGAGAAATGCGCAGCTACTCTAAGTGGAAAAGAGGGTCAACAATGCCCATTTGCAGCCTCACTGTGCCCATTTGCATGCCTCACTGTGCCCATTTGCAGCCGAACTTCAAACTTGGTAGTTAAGGGTTTCTAGATGCCCCCTAGCTGCAGCCAAAATTTGGGGTCTTTGGACCCAAAGGGTCCCGAAATGACATTGATGCAGATGGACACAGTTGACCGACTTTGGGGCCCTGTATCTCTGGGTCACTTGGTGCTAGGAACCCCAAATTGTGTGCAAACCCAATGGAACTAGCACTACAACTTATCCAAAGATGGCATTCCTATCGTCAAGTGGCCCCAAGATAGGGGGCCCCAAAGTTGGTTCGGAAAATGTCAAGCACTTTTCTGCAGCAGAGAATTAAATTTTCCAAACCGACTTTGGGGCCCTGTATCTCGGGGCCACTTAGTGCTAGGAACCCCATCTTTGGATATGTTGTAGTGCTAGTTCCAGATTTGGGGTTCTTAACACCAAGTGGCCCTGAGATATGGGGCCCCAAAGTCGGGTCGGAAAATTTCATGCTATGCTGCAGAAAAGTGCTCGACTCCAGTATAAGCCGAGGGGGGCATTTTTAGCACAAAAAAATGTGCTGGAAAACTCTGCTTATACTCGAGTATATACGGTAATAGACCAACACAAAGTGGTACATAATTGTGAAGTGGAAGGAAAATGATAAATGTTTTTCAAACTTTTTTACAAATATGTGAAAAGTGTAGCGCGCATTTCTATTCAGCCCCCTTTACTCTACTCTGATACCCCTAACTAAAATCTAGTGGAACCAATTGTCTTCAGAAGTCACCTAATTAGTAAATGGCATTCACCTGTGTGTGTAATTTAATTTCAGTATAAATGCAGCTGTTCTGTGAAGCCCTCAGAAGTTTTTTAGAGAACCTTAGTGAACAAACTGCATTATGAAGGCCAAGTAACACACCAGACAGGTCAGGGATAAAGTTGTGGAGAAGTTTAAAGCAGGGTTAGGTAATAAAAAAAATATCCCAAGCTTTGAACATCTCACGAAGCACTGTTCAATCCATCATCCGAAAATGGAAAGAGTATGGCACAACCACAAACCTACCAAGACATGGCCGTCCACCTAAACTGACAGGCCAGGCAAGGAGAGCATTAATTGGAGAAGCAGCCAAGAGGCCCATGGTAACTCTGGAGGAGCTGCAGAGATCCACAGCTCAGGTGGGAGAATCTGTCCACAGGACAACTATTAGTTGTGCACTCCACAAATCGGGATACAAGTGCAGCGCAAACCAAACAGTATAAAACGTTGATAAACAACAAGTCCCAGAATGTAATATCCGTGCAATAATGAGAGTAAGTCCAGAGAGTTGATGGACAACAGGTCCAAGAAAACCTTCACCAGTGATGATATAATCCACAATAGGTGACAGTCCCTCCACCTCTGGTCTTATTTTCTACTCTCACTATGGACTCCTGAACTAACCGGTAGTCATGCAAGCAATTCCCAATATATCAATGGGTTGAAACAAATCGCAGACTCCTCAAAAATTGGTAAGGGCGCCAGACCATAAATTATAAAAAAGGAAAAGATCTAAGTGCTCACTGTATGATATTCATAGTTTCATATTTAGTAAGGTTGAATAAAGACATCAGTCCATCCAGTTCAACCTGAGTGAGTGTCTACAATTGTCCCCATCCCTGTACATCACACACTCCCATCAGTCCCTACCCTCAAGGAGCCCACAATCCAAGGTCCCCATTCATATACTAGGGCCAATTTTTGGACAGAAGCCAATTAACCTACCTGCATGTCTTTGGATTTTTTGGGAGGAAACCGGAGTACCCGGAGGAGAACATGCAAACTCCAGGCAGGAAGTGTCATGGTTGGGATATTTAAAATGTAATTGTGTCCAAACGCGGACTACTCCCATTTATACCGGTTAGGTACAACATAAACTACAGACATGTCTCTGATTCCGAAGGGCAGCAGCCGGTGACGTCATCCATATGCAGCTCTCCCCGCAGCGCTTTACAACATGAGAGCAGACAGTACAATTATAATACAATTTAATACAGAAATCGGAGGGCCCTGCTCTTTAGAGCTTACAATCTAGAAGATATATATATAAATACTTGTATCCTGAACGATACCGGTCTGTCCTTTTTTTTTTTCCTGAACAATGGCGGTCTGTCCTTGTTTTCCATAACGATGGCGGTCTATCCTTTTTTTCCTGAACGATGGCGGTCTGTCCTTGTTTTCCATAACGATACCGGTCTGTCCTTTTTTCCCTGAACCATACCGGTCTGTCCTTCTTCTTCTTTATTTTTTTTTTTTTTTTTTTCCTGAACCATTCTGGTCTGACCTTTTTTTTTCCTGAAACATACCGGTCTATTTATTTAATTTGGTACATACAGTAATCTAATCTCTAATCCCCCCTCAATTGGATGTCCTATTTATTTATTTCAGGTACTTGTATAATGCCGTAAATTTACGCAGCACTTTACATTGTACATTCAAATCAAGGTCCCTGCCCTCAAGGAGCTTATAATCTAAGGTCCCTAACTCACATTCATACATACTAGGGCCAATTAGACAGGATCCGATTAACCTACCAGCATGTCTTTAGAGTGTGGGAGGAAACTGGTGTACCTGGAGGAAACCCATGCAGGCACAGGGAGAACATGCAAACTCCCGGCAGATGGTGTCATGGTCGGGATATTCTGGATAATATAAGTTTTATAGCAGTGGTGCCCAACCAGTGGCCCGGGGGCCACATGTGGCCCGCGGAGCCCTCTGATGTGGCCCGCGACCTCCTGCTCTGGGATAAAATAGAAAGAAGACTGTTATTAAAGGTCAGTTTATTACTAAAATCACAGTGTATATATGGGCATATCTTTCCTGCAGTGGTTACTGGGCTGCTTTCAAAGTGATCCGCAGGTGCAGAGCAGTTTCCCTGCGGGTTACCTGCACTGAGCCTTAGACTTCTATTATTACCTGCGAGTTTGGTGAGCTTTCTGAAAGTGCACCAAACCTGCAGAATATAATAGAAGTCTATTGCAAACTGCAGGAAAGCCAAAGGTACACTGCGTTGCACACGTGGCGTGGGTAAACCGCAGCGCATCAGTGTGATAGCAGCCTTGGACCCCTTTCACACGGTCAGTTCAACAGTCCGACCAATTGGACCCTCCATTCACCTCTAAGTAGTGGCAGACATAAACCGACTCGTGTTCTACCTCCAATATGATCCGCTAAAAAGTATCGTGGACCGTGTCCGCGTCCGCTCTGCAAATGCAGAGCGGACACAGACATGCCATCCACCCGCTCCGCACATTGTGGCCCGCAACCGGTTACCAAGTCACTTAAGTGGCCCTCGCTCTTCAAAAGGTTGGGCACCCCTGTTTTATAGGCTGAGTATTTTCCTGTGATCTGCATCTTTTGTATCTCCTAGTAGTATCATTATTTCTCATCAAACTGTTTTCTTTTTACAATCTCTGACAACTTCACGGTTTCAAGCGACAATATACAAGTTGGTTACAGTATCTTACACAACATTAGAGTATTTTTCTTTTTTAATAGAATTTCTTGACATATTCTGTTATAAGTGTAATATTTCACAATGCGTTAGGTTTACTCTGATAAAAAATAACTTTTTTGTGTTTTGTCTCTTGTTATATTTGCTTACTAAACTTCAATAAACATGTTTAATATGAGGGGGAAAAAAAAGTTTATAATCTCATCAATTAGGTGTGTACAGGACAAAGTGACAAGTACTAGACACAAAAGCTAAAAATTCTAGTCTATCGCACCCAAAACCCCCTACATTGTGACTGTAACGACACAGCCCTGATATCAAGCAGGAATCTTTATATTCTTTAAAAATGTTTTTTTTTATTTTTATTTTTTATTTTTTTTTTGCTTATTAAAATTTAATTTGCTCCCAGGCTGTGCTTTAGTAGTACCATTCTAGCAAATGGCTATAATTAGATTAGAAGCCTTCTAAGCGCTGGTGACAATAACAGAGTCTCAGTGAGCATGTGCTGAATTCTACATGCATCTCGTTTCTATTGGCTGCTCATGTTGCTGCTTGCCTCCTTCCCGTAGCTTTTTACTGTAATCTTTTTTTTTTTTTTTTTTTTTTTTTATGCTGCATTAGAGACAGACAGAGGTATTGTGCTCTCGCAGTCAGTGCTAAAGGTGCTCGGAGCGGAGGATAAAAAGGGACCCACCAGCCAGAGACATCTCTCCAACGCTGGACTACAGGCAGAGGTCAAATGAGAGGGTATGTCTATCCTTTATATACAATGAATACAATCTGCTTCCATTCATTGTGATTTCGGTGTATTTTCTAGGAATATCTCAGTAGTTGTAGGGAAGAGGGTGCTGCTTTCTTTGTGTTTTTTGGTCTGCATGTAAGATGTCTTTTTACTGTTTGTGCATCCTGTCTTTATTGTACATTTGTTACGGTTCAGTGCTGCCAGCTTGGATGGCAAGAGAACGATTGAATAACGTTGCTTCTCCTTAGAGGGGAAAGAATAGACTTAACAGCCAGAGGATGGGATGTTTCCTAATACATTTTATATGCTTTGGATAGCCGATTGTTTGTTGTTTAATAACTTTCCAGTATAAAGCGCCTTTATCTTATCACTTTAAACTCTTGTGGACCAGATGGGTGCGATCTGTGGGCACAGGACCCCGACGTAGGTGGCCATGGTGAGATTTTATTGCTGCGTCTACAGGTGGTTCTGTTCCTAGCATGCTACGCAGGAAAGGTTTACAATCCAGCACTTTGGAGCTGTCATGATAGTTCTAGAGAACTGGAAAAATGTGGCTCCTTGTACTTTTTACATTTTGCTGTTTTTAACCACTTAAGGACCGAACCTCTTTTTGAGATTTGTTTTACAAGTTAAAAACGTTTTTTTTTTGCTAGCAATTTACTTAGAACCCCCAAACGTTATACTTTTTTTTTTTTGCAAACACCCTAGAGAATAAAATGGCGGTCGTTGCCATATTGTGTCACCATATTTGCGCAGAGGTCTTACAGGCACACTTTTTTTTAAATTTTTTTTAAATACACTGTTGTCTTATAAAAAGTGTGCTTGTAAGACCTCCTCACCAATACGGTGACAAAGTATTGCAACGACCGCCATTTTATTCTCTAGGGTGTTGGAAAAAAAAAGTATAACACCCTAGAGAATAAAATGGCGGTCGTTGCAATACTTTGTCACCGTATTTGCGCAGAGGTCTTACAGGCACACTTTTTTTTTTTTTTTTTTTTTTTTTAAATACAAGCGCACTTTTTTTATAAGACAACAGTGTATTTAAAAAAAAAAAAAGTGTGCCTGTAAGACCTCTGCGCAAATACGGTGATAAAGTATTGCAACAACCGCCATTTTATTCTCTAGGGTATTAGCAAAAAAAAAGTATGTTTGGGGGTTCTAAGTAATTTTCGAGCAAAGAAAACATGTTTTTAACTTGTAAACAACAAATCTCAAAAAGAGGTTTGTTTGCTTAGAACCCCCAAACATTATACTTTTTTTTTTTTTTGCTAACACCCTAGAGAATAAAATGGCGGTCGTTGCAATACTTTGTGCAAATTAGGTGACAGAGGTCTTACAGGCGCACCTTTTAATAGACAAAAGTGTATTTAAAAGAGAAAAAAAAGTGCGCTTGTGAGACGTCTGCGCAAATACTGTGACAAAGTATTGCAACGACCACCTTTTTATTCTTTAGGGTGTTAGCAAAAAAAAAAAAAGTATAATGTTTGGGGGTTCTAAGGCCCCTTTCACACTGGGGCATTTTTCATGCGGTACAGCGCTAAAAATAGCGCCTGTTCACCGCCTGAAAAAATCCGGCCCCTTTAACTCCAGTGTGAAAGCCGTCGGGCTTTCACACTGGAGCGGTGCGCTAGCAGGATGGCAAAAAAAGTCCTGCTAGCAGCATCTTTGGAGCGGTATAGGAGTGGTGTGTTTACCGTTCCTATACCGCTCCTTCCCATTGATTTGAATGGGAAACCGCGGTAAAACCGCGGTAATACCGCCGCAAAGCACCGCTACGGCCGAATACCGCGGTTAAAACGACGGTAAAGCAGCGCTAAATATAGCGCTGCTTTACCGTCACCGCGGCTCCCCGCCCCAGTGTGAAAGGGGCCTAAGTAATTTTCTAGCAAAAAAAAAACGTTTTTAACTTGTAAACAACAAATCTCAAAAAGAGGTTTGTTTGCTTAGAACCCCCCAAACATTGTAAAATTACTTAGAACCCCCAAACATTATAATTTTTTTTTCTATCACCCTAGAGAATAAAATGGCGGCCGTTGCAATACTTTCTGTCACACTGTATTTGCTCAGCTGTCTTACAAGTGCACTTTTTTTGGAAAAAATACACTTTTTTGAATTAAAAAATTAGACAACAGTAAAGTTAGCCCAATTTTTGTTTATATTGTGATGTCGAGTAAATTGACACTCAACATGTCATGCTTCAAAATTGCCTTAAAAATCTCCATAGGCAACATTTAAAGAATTCTACAGGTTGCATGTCTTGAGTTACAGAGGAGGTCTTCTGCACGCAAGCTCGGCGGGACGGGGCGCGTTTAAAAAAGGTTTTAAATATTTTTTTTATTATTTTACCTTTTTTTATTTTTACACTGTTTTTAAAAAATAAAACAATTGTGTGACTTTTATTCCTATTACAAGGAATCCCCTGTAATAGAAAAAAAGCATAACAGGACCTCTTAAATATGAGATCTGGGGTCAAAAAGACCTCGGATCTCATATTTACACTAAAATGCAATAAAAATAAATAAAAATAAAAAAAAATTTGGTCATTTAAAAAAATAATAATAAAAAAATGCCCTTTAAGAGCTATGGGCAGAAGTGATGTTTTGATGTCGCTTCCGCACTGCAATGTTATGGAGACGAGTGGGGGGGTCATCTTCCCTCCTCACTCGCCTACATGTCAAGCGAAGGGAAACATCCGATCACGTCCGGTAAGCGGCGGAGGGCACTGGAGCACGCGCTTGCGGGACGCTGAAAAATGTCCTGCAACTGCATCTTTGGAGCGCTGTAGGAGCGGTGCATTTACCGCTCCTAAAGCACTCCTTCCCATTGAAAACAATGGGGCAGCGCTCCAAACGCGCCTGCAAAGCGCCGGTTTTAACCCTTTTTCTGCCCCGCTAGCGGCCGAAATGCGCCGCTAAAACGACGGTAAAGCACCGCTAAATATAGTGCCGCTGTACTGCCAGCGCATCAGTATGAAAGTAGCCTAAATCTGTCATTTGGACCTTTCATTCATTTTTTATTTGTGCCCGTTAACTGGATGAAAAAGTTAACGGGCACAAATAAAAAATCTGTGTTAACCAGGTTGGATTTGATTTAAATCAAGTCCGTTTTAAATTCGCAATTTAAATAATCATTTAAATCACTAGTAAAAAGGCTTGATTTAAATCAACTCGAATTTAAATCCTAAAAGAGCAGCTGTCCTCCTCTGACCCGCTGTTCACTCACAGACAGTGCCATTCACTTTAAAGGGACGGCTGGTGATGCGGCAGGGACACAACAAGGTGAGGGACGTGGCGGCAGTATGTGAGTGGATGCCCACTTACAGGCACTGCCATGATAGATCTGAAATGACAGGAGCTCTATATGTATATGTAAGGACGTATTCTTGCTGGTAGTTAGAATCTTTAGTATTTGCAAACAAAGTATTTGCAAACAAAGTATTTGCAAACAAAATGAAGGTTTCCTATTTAGAATAATAAGCTGTCAGGTTAGTAAAACAGTGATATCAGAACCGATTCAATCATACAGTTTGTAGTGTACATGGATTTGCAAAACAATGGGATAAAGGAATATTCCTGAACTTTATTTTATCTCATAGTTCCTGTGAAAGTGTGAATGCATCAATGCAGTGCTTGTTATCTCAGCTTGCAGAGCTTGGATTCATTGATGAGTTTACCAAAAATAAAAATTTTGCAGAAAAGAATGCATTATTCTACATAACTAAGCTCCATTTCATGCTGAATAAACTAAATGTATTAATGTATCTTAAACAGAATACTATCTTTAGATAGATTTTTACTCTAAAAGCATTTTATTAAAATATATTTTATATTATGTTTTTCTGTCAAGGAGACAGAAAAACACAGCAAGAAACAGTTAAATGAAAAATACATTATAGGATCATAGAGTAGGGGATGTGTATGGATTTTTTTTGGAGAATAAGGCTATTGTTTGGTGTTGCTTTAAAGCTGAACTCCAGGATTCTGCAAGGTTATCATTTTATAGAATCCTCCCCCCCCCCCAGGGGCTATAAAAACACTCAAGTTTAAATTGGTATTAAAACATTGTTTTTGTTTTCAATAACAAACATGCAGGGCCGGTGCTACCACTAGGCAAACTAGGCAGCCGCCTAGGGCGCACTGCTGCCTAGGGGCGCTCGGCCATTGTTTTCCCTCCGCATCTGCATGCTCTGCAGGCTGCAGAATGCAACTAACTAAGTCTGACCGGTAGTGTAATTAGAGGCGCAGCACTGGAGCCAGCGCTAGAGGAAGCAGAGCCGATGCTTTCTGTATAGCGCCGCCTTCTGTCACATGGACAGTGTAAAGGGGGTGGAGCCAATGGTGGTGAAAAAAGTAGGTTTTGCCTAGGGTGTCAAAAACCCTTGCACCACCCCTGCAAACATGTTATACTTACCTGCTCTGTGCAGTGGTTTTGCACAGAGTAGCTCTGAACCTCTTCTTTTTGGGTCCCCAGTCGGCGCTCCTGGCTCCTTCCCCTCAAGCAGCTTGCCCTGGGGCACCGCTTCATGCTTGCTCCCGAGCCGCTGCTCTTTGCCTCCATAAGACACCCAGAGCAGTGGCTCAGCCCCGCCCCCTTAATCTCTCCTCATTGGCTCACTGACTGTGACTGACAGCAGTGGGAGCCAATGGGCTTCCACTGCTGCCTCAGCCAATGATGATAGAGAGTCTCGGGACAGCCAAGGCTCACTTGCACGTCGCTGGATTGGAGGGAGCTCAGGTAAGGATTGAGGGGCTGCTGCACACAGAAGGTTTTTTTACCTTCATGCATGAAGGTAAAAAACCTTTAGCCTTTAGAACAACTTTAAATCTATATAGCTTACTTTTTTTTTTTTTTTTTGTAATCCTTGATTTTTGGGACTCTGTGATTGTTCGTCATCTTGCTAGAGAAAAAAAAAAATCTCTGCTTCCACTCTGAGAGGAAGACTTTCTGCATTGCCACACGTTGCCAAAAGTCTCCTGTTCTCTTTGTATTGCCTTCTTTTTGTGAAATCCCTGGAGTCCCTTTGCTTGCCTATCAAAACCTGACCACACTAAGCAAGAGTGCACAGCATGGTCAGTTCTATAGCTAGGCTGCTGTTTCTCCTCCCCCTGCACTTATGCAGCTGAGAACCAAGGGGATGTGATCACTTATACAAAATCACAAATCTTTTGTCTTTCATTTCTATTTTAAACTGAATAGGCTATTTTTTTTCAAGGCGAGGGTTTACAATCAATTTAACTACCTTCAGCCCACCGTATAGTAAAATAAGGCGGGATCCCCTCTCGTTCTGGGGCAACGTCATATGTTGTCGCTTCAGTGTCACCGCTCTCGTGGGGGCACACGGCTATTTACCGTCACGCCATGTTTCTATGACACAGCGCAACCCCGATCTGGGTAAAGAGCTGATGACGCGGCTCTTTAACTATGTGATCGGCTGTATTCAATCACAGCCGATCACAGGTAAACACGGACGTGCCGTTTTTGGGCTTTCCTCGTCTCACACTGACAGTCAGGCTGCATTCACACCTGAGCGTTTTGTCGCCCTAATCCGCCGTAAGCCTGAAGCTACAAAACGATCGAGGGGAAAAAATACATTATTCTCTATGGAGATTTTCAATGTAACCCCAGCAGTGTCCATCAGTGACACTAATCAATGCCCATCAGTGATTCCAGTCAGTGCTGCCTTTCAGTACTCATCAGAGGCTTACACATCAGTGCTGGCCACCAGTACCACCTATCGGTGCCCATCAGTGTGGCATATTGGTGCCGCCTCATCAGTGCCGCCTCCCTGGATGCAGTCTGTTTGCGTTCAGGGGTAATCCATTGTCCCTTACTATACTGTAGCTCAGGGGTAGGCAACCTCAGCCCTCCAGCTGTGGTGATACTACAAGTCCCATGAGACATTGCAAGGCCCTGACAATCACAGGCATGACTCCTAGAGGCAGAGCCATGATGGGATTTGTAGTTTCACCACAGCTGGAGCTCCCAAGGTTACCTACCCCTGCTGTAGGTAATCGTTGAATGGACAGCTGTGTCCACCATCGGCCTGTTCTTGCTCTGTGTATGCTGAGTGGCTGCAATTATTTGCACACACCTTTTGACCACATGGAAAATAAAAGCGTCTCCCGTTGGTCCTCCAGTTGGTTCTTCTCCCACAGTGGGCGCTAGCTCCTCTAGTAACACATCTCACTCCATGGTCATCCATTCGCTCTGCTCCGATCAGCAGGGAATCTGAGCTGATCCCCTGCTGATCAGAACAGAATCTACCCCATGTGAGGGGCCTTAGACATTTGTAAACATCGCTATGAACTGCACAGGTACCAGGATTTACACAATTTAGATGCAGACGCTGGATGATGCCTGAACAAAGAAGTCGCCGTCCTTCTGGGGGGAAAAAATGCAGATCAAGGCATTGGCTGAGAAATAATAACCACCAGTAAATACATTTTTTTTTTTTTTTGCATGCATACAAACATACCTGATGCTAGGTCCACTTTAAATGTGACACATTTTGTTTGTGCAAATGATTTCATTATGGAGGAGATTTAAGTCTGACGAATAGTGTGACTAACAGAGACATTGACATTATGTGGACAGCCAGGAGCATCATCCAGAAGGATGTCATCAGACAAATGTGTGCTATTAACTTTTCGATGGATTTGGTGAATGAATTTTTCTGCGTCACTAGATAAATGCAGGCCATAGAAATACCTGTGTTCTGAAGCTTGGTCATGCCGTGGGCTTCCTGCGTCTGACGTGTGCTGGTTTTAATATGTATACATTGATAAATGGCTATGTGTTTGCATTGTGTACAAATTGGTAATGCACGTCCACATAGCACACAGCTCTGCCTGTACATAGACTATTCTATTGTTTTCCATTGTAATAACGTGGCAAGCCTCAGATATAAATGGGAAACAAAGTTAAGGGACTTATTTTAGAACATGCATCTTGGTTCGATTTTTGCTGTTTTCTGAAGCAGTAGTTTTAGGTACTCCCCTTCGTTTATCAGTGTGTTTTTTACTTTTTTCTTTAAGGTGTTTGTAGTTTTTAAATGCATACATTGGCAGTAGCTTTATTCACTGCCGCACATGCTGTGCCCCCCACAGTTTAATGCGGCACTGGAATAGTGCTTTATTGTTCCTCCCGCTTGAGACTATTGAAAACTCTAGTGGCTTACTGAGTACTTTGTTTTATCCCAATAGTTGTTCAGCAAGGGTGCTGGCTGCTGTGTCTGATATACAGATAGCCACTAGAGGGAGCGTAGACAGATGTTTAGATGAAATACACTGATGAAAATATTAAATAGTATGCAATTACAAATGCAATTTGAATAAGAAAGTTACCTTCAATTTACCTTTAATTATTACGTCTGTTAAAAGAATTCAAAAAAAAAAATTACGGCTGTTACTGATTAAAATTTTCGTGTTCGGTTGATCGATTTTTTTTTTTTTTTAATCGACTAATTTCGATTAATTATAACGCACATACAGATCCAACTACTTTTAGCTGATCTCCTTGCATTGCAACTCTGCATTAGTCAGTGGTAAATGTGGTATACACTATATACAATCACCCAACACTAGTTAGTTTCCACAATCCATGACTTAACATCACAGTTCACACAAATACGTTTTAAATTCAAACTGTAGCACTGACGTAAGTTTTTTTATTTTTTTCCACAGTAGCGTGACAATCCCTCCACCTCCGGTCTAACTAACCACTCTCACCTTATGGCATGGACCCCTGTGCAAACAGGTGGTCATGCAAGCGGGTATCAAAAGGGTTAACACGGACCATAAACTTCTCTCACGTCTCCTTAGGACGCCAGGTCATGGGTAGGAAGAAAAGATCTAAGTGCTCACTGCTTAAGTATAAGATTTAATTTTTGTCTTCAAACTCACTACTCGCATAAAGATGATAAAAACACAGCATGTAAAGCCGACAATCTTGTTAGTTCAGTAGGGCAGCAGCAAGTGACGTCATGCGTAGCTCCTTCACCGTACGCGTTGCGTTCAATCAGAACTTCAACGTAACCAGACTCCTCCCCCTTCCCTTTGTTACCAGACGGAGGCACTTGGGGAAGGGGGGAGGAGTCCGGTGATGTCAATGTCTGTGACGTCACTGGATCTCCGACAGAACTCCCTGACGACCTGGAAGCCGGCAAAGAGGTGAGTACCGATCAAAAGATTAACGATTAATCGAGGAATTAATCTTTAATTTCCACAGCCCTAATAATTATATATAAAAATATGTACTCTGTAATATAAACTGGGTGTAATCTTGTCTACTTTTTTCTGTGCATTTGAATGTCGTTGTTGTGTTTTTATTTTATTAATGCTAGACAGGGGCATAACTACAGATCATGGGGCCCCATAGGAAGGTTTTAATTGGTCCTGTGGCCACCTCCATTTTGACATTGATCTTAAAGAGAAGCTACAGTCTCCTACTCAAAAATTCAATAAACACATCCCTGTGATCCTTACAAATCATTGTATTTAATTTGGATATGGTCAATATTGTAATTATAATCTTTACTTATATCCTGGTTATTGGATATTTGTGACGGTAGTTAGTGCACAGTGTATCTGGAAATACCGCAAGATTAGACGATTGGGCTATCCGAAGACACCTTTGATAAGATGACGTCCATATCCCAGGCGTCCACGGGATCACCGAAAGAGGTGAATGATGTATTCTCCTAGATGGCCGGAACGAGAAGTGCCGGCAAATTAAAAGGAAAATAAGGTTTTAGAATAATGTAAAATGTTGATAATATCCATTTATTGTACTACGGCTGGGAATTATAAAAAAGTATAAGCTGAAAATATGAGTGACGGTCCACTTTAGCATAAAGTATGTCTATCAGTTAAAGGTAGTAGATGAACTGTCAGTATATTACTAGAGGCCACAACTGTGGACAGAAGTTGTCAAGGAAGCGAGGGCATCAGTTCATTGAATAAACTTTTAACCTTCATTTTCCAGCTCACTGTCCTCTGTAGCCCTCCAGCCCCTTTTCAGCATCTCCGATATCATGGCCACAGTGTAAATTCTACACAATCGCACCTCTTCTACCATCACTGCAAACAAATGCAGAAAAAGGCGGTTTATGGTTACAAAAAAACAGGTGTTGTACTACGAATATTTATGGTTATTGCAAAATGGCATATTCTCTATTTTATGATGTCCTTGTTCGTACGCCGGTGCACAATTACTCTATAACCATAATGCAAACGTCTCAACTGTAGCTTCATCTTAATTGTACAGTACAGGACCCAGGCTGAATGTTCTCATGTCATGGACTTTAGGCTGCTACCTCTAGGTCATTGGACAATTGCAAGCTTTTGAGAACATGCCCCTGGGAATCCCTCTATATAACCCTACCCCGCTATGTGAGTCCTCAGTTTTTTTTTTCCTAGGGTGATGATCTCTTCTCCCTTACAGAGAAATCACTCATGGCTTGGGGTGATGGACCTCCCTCTTACAGAGAAGTCACTCATGGCTTGGGGTGATGGACCTCCCTCTTACAGAGAAATCACTCATGGCTTGGGGTGATGGACCTCTTTTCCATTACAGAGAAATCACTGTTGACTTGGGTTGATGGACCTCTACTCCCCTATGGAGAAATCACTGTTGGCTTAGGGTGATGGACCTCTACTCCCCTATGAAGAAATCACTGTTGGCTTAGGGTGATGGACCTCTACTCCCCTATGAAGAAATCACTGTTGGCTTAGGGTGATGGACCTCCTTGTCCCCTACAGAGAAATCACTCTAAAGCCCCATACACACGGTAGGATTTTCCCATGGATTCTGTCCTATCGGACAATGTTGTCGAAAAATCCGACCGTGTGTAGGCACCATCGGACAGTGTACGTCGGATTGTCCGACGGACAAAGTCCTATCTCCTGCTGGATAGATTTTTCGACAACAAAGTCCGATCACACCAAATCCGATCGTGTGTATCGAATTCCTGATGGACAAAGTGCCACGCATGCTCAGATCACATTACAAGACCAAAGCTATTGGCTACTAGCCTCTACGTAGTCCCGTCGTACGCAACAAACGTCACCACGTTCAGAATGATCGGATTTTCCGACAACTTTGTCCGACCGTGTGTATGCAAAACCAACATCGGACAAAGTACGACGGACAGGATCCGACGGACCTGGTCCTCGGATAATCCGCGCGTGTGTATGGGGCTTTAGATTAACTAGTTTATTATTTCAACTTTGGATTCTTCTATCAAATCTTCCATCAACTCCTCACTCTTTTTTATTACCGCACTAATGAGCAGTGCATTCGGACCTGTGCAACCTTGGTAAAACCTTTTAAGCTGTATGTACCCGGACCCCATGCTGTGTGCATGGCCTCTAATGTTTCGTTCATTAGATCCGACTGCTAGAATATGCTATTGGGGTAGCATGCAGTTTTCAAAACTACCTTTTCTCCCGTACAGGTAACCAAACTAGACGACAAACATTTTTTTTTTTTTTTTTTTACTTTTATGGTTATCTTTTCTATAAAAGAGACCTTTGAGTCCTTTTAATTACTCTTGAACCCCCCCCCCCCCTTTTCCATTACAATGCTGAATTTAGCCAGAAATATTCCAATATCCTACATAGGGAGACCACATAAGGAAAATTAAATTAAATACATTTTGGGTTTGGTGCTGCCCTTCCGCCCATGCCCATAAGACAACGAGTGTCTTATGATAAATACTGACCTGTGTATGCAACTTTTCACTATGTAAACACTACATAGAGCCAATGGTATTTATATGCGTGTGTGTGTGTGTATGTGTGTATATATATATATATATATATATATATATATATATATATATATATATATATATATATATATATATATATACAGGGCTCAAAATTTCAAGTCCTGAGCCACTAGCCAGGCCTCAAGGGTTACTCGCCACCAGTTTCCCCACCCAACCCCTACCATGCCCTGCCCTTACTTCTGCCACTAATCACGCCCTCACAAATGATCTCGTGAAATGACACCTAAATGTTTTATGCAGAATTAAGTTACAAAAATAAATATTAACAACTTTATTAGTTCCCCTCAGCACAGCCTCATCAGTGCCCATCAATGCAGCCTCACCTGTGCCCATTATTGCAGCGTGACCCATGCCCACCATTGCAACCTCACCGTGCCCGCCATTGCAGCCTCACCGTGCCCGCCATTGCAGCCTCACCGTGCCCGCCATTGCAGCCTCACCGTGCCCGCCATTGCAGCCTCACCGTGCCCGCCATTGCAGCCTCACCGTGCCCGCCATTGCAGCCTCACCGTGCCCACCATTGCAGCCTCACCGTGCCCACCATTGCAGCCTCACCGTGCCCCCATTGCAGCCTCACCGTGCCCCCATTGCAGCCTCATTGTGCCCCCATTGCAGACTCATTGTGCCCAGCATTGCAGACTCATTGTGCCCAGCATTGCAGACTCATTGTGCCCAGCATTGCAGACTCATTGTGCCCAGCATTGCAGATTCATTGTGCCCAGCATTGCAGATTCATTGTGCCCCCATTGGAGATTAATTGTGCCCCCATTGCCGACTCAGTGTGCCCCCATTTCAGATTCACTGTGTCCCCATTGGTGGCCGGATCATAACAGGAGGAAGCGGAGACCCGCAGGATCGCAGAGCGGTATAGCACGCTATAACAGCTTACATTTAAATCTGCTCCGCTCGCCGTGACACACAGCCCCGCCTCCTCCTGACCCTGCGCCTGTGATAGACAGAATGCGGGTCCAATACTGGGATGCATACTGTCTATCACAGGCGCAGGGTCAGGAGGAGGCGGGGCTGTGTGTCACGGCGAGCAGAGCAGATTTAAATGTAAGCTGTTATAGCGTGCTATACCGCTCTGCGATCCTGCGGGTCTCCGCTTCCTCCTGTTATGATCCAGCCACCAATGGGGACACAGTGAATCTGAAATGGGGGCACACTGAGTCGGCAATGGCTATACCGCTCTGCGATCCGGCGGGTCTCCTCTTCCTCCATGCTCTCTATCGGAGCGATCACTGGGAGAACGGCTCCCAATCAACCCCGCCTGCCAGCGGTGCTAGCCCCACCACTCCCAAGCAGCCCAGCTCGCAAGCCCTCATTTTCCACTCGCAAAATGCGAGTAGGCGAGTGGAAAATTTGAGGGCTGTGTGTATATATATATATATATATATATATATATATATATATATATATATATATATATATATATATATGTATATATATATATATATATATATATATTATATAATATATAATTTATATGTACGTACGTACGTACACACACACACACGTTGTTTTTTTTTTTATCATTCATCTGTTTTAAACCAATATGGTTGTTTTATATATGTGAGGGTTCACATATACTTTAAAGTGGAACTAAACCCTCCTATCCTTTTTAGCCAAGGAAGCTGCCATCTTGGCCTCCATTTGATTTTCAGCTGTCATGATGATGCGCATGTGATCAGTTATGACACCAGCCATTGGACAGTTTGACAGTTTGGTTGAGAGAATAACTAGTGTGACAGTTACATTCTCGGCATGTGAAACTGTTGAATCGATGGGTTTACCTCCGCTTGAGGGTGGAGGACCCACGAAAGCATAGTCACCTGGCAGCTGCCATAAGTCACCTGCCATATCAGTGTGAATGAAAAATATGATTTTTAAATGGAATGAATTGTGCAGTAGATGCAGTGGCTAATTCATTAAAGAAAAAACAAGCAAGGAACAGAAGTAAAGAGTGCAGACTGGGAACATGGAGCTAGCAAAATGAAGAGCTGTGTCCTGGTAAGGACAGCATTGAGGTAATTGTAATTAACACATTACTCTTACCTCCGGCTGCCTTTTTTGCAATGCTGTATTGTGGAGCTCTCCTTTAAGGAAATTGTCCAGTAGTGTAAGTAAGTGACCCGTAACAATCAATTGCTAATTCTTTCACTGATCGAACGATGCTATACAAAAATCTGGCTCCTATAAGTTATTGCCAATGACCATTGCACTGACTCATTGAATAAGTCCATTATTCTAAATGAAAAGCATGAAGCATATGATGAAATTGTGGCGGCTGGATTGATCCAGAGCCTGCCCTTTGACATTGCTGTCATTCTTCTTTGTAATCTGAAATCTTATTGTTATGTCCTCCATTGACAATCAATTTAGCCAAAGTCGGGTTTAAAAGAAACCGGTACTGAGAAATATGTGGGCTGCTGTCGGTGAACTTTGCATTAAAAAATGCTAATTATTTGACTGATTAATACTTCAGTACTAAGGAAATTACCCAGAACACGTATGCAGATTGGGAGTCGCAGCTGGTCCTCTAAATGTTCTACCTGCAGGTTTGAACTTTTCGTTGACTAAAAGTATTAATGCTACAGTGAGCCAGGCCAACTAGCATTTTCCAAAGAGTTCAGTAAAGGCAAAATCTCAGTACAAATTTCCTTTGATTTTTATTGATCGTTAAATGTGCATTGTATTTTATGTTTTAGAGCAGTTATTTGATTCCAGTGAAGCATTCTATATACCTGCATAGTCATTGGTCAGCTAAACACATTGCCAGAACATTGAAAATGGATGTGTCTGAGACTGGACTGTTTTTGGATGACCCCGGGGGAATGGAAGGTTATCTGTATAGCAGATTTGATTGTGGAAACTAGTTATGTAAAACCCCTCTCCTCTACTAACTATGTGAGACTGTTGTGTTCATGAGCAATTCTAGTACCCCAGATATGTCATTTTCTGCTTGTGTGATTAGCTCCCTGATTTGCACTAATATGCAAGTCAGATCTTGAGCATCCCCTGCAGCAAGAATTTAATTCTTGGTGAGATACTCTCAAATGGAAATCATGTCTAAAGGAATGCAGCCCCTGACACTTTCCTCATTGGAACTCTGCAAGTGCAGCGGCTGATAGGCTGTTTGTTGATTTTATAATTATCTATTTCTTCAGAATAACAAAAGGTGGAAATCTGCAACAAGGTTTGTTTAAATCTCTGTAATGTACATAGATCATCTAGAGGGGATGGTGTGTTTTTTTTTTTTCCTCAATAAAAGTGGAGTTACTCTTTAAATCCAAAGATAAACAAAACACCAGGACCCAGCAGCAAAGTATTCAGCATTTTGCATTTGCAGATGGATAAGGCAATGCATCAATTCCACTGATTCATACCTGTTACAGAGAGAGAGCATTTCTTGGTGGAAAACCCCTTTAATAAATACACTCTTATGTTGTCGTCCATATAAAAGCTGCAGTTTGGCTAGACAACAATGCTGGTATAACTCTTGCTGATGGCCCAACTTATCGCGTACAGGATCTTCAGATGCAAAGCTATGACATTTTCTTTTTTTTGTTTTCTTTAGGTTACCAGATCTTTTCTTAACTTACAATTAGTCTTAAAGCAAATATTTGTTTTAAATAAACCCTGGTTAACTGTTTTGTAGCAGGAACAATTCAGCCCCTCAAGATAACCTGTATGAACTCCATTTCTGAAAATGCTAGTTGCCTCGCAGTCATGTTAAGGCCCCTTTCACACTTATACGACAAGTCGTTCCCCTTGATTTCCAATGACAGCCATTCATATTAGTACGACTTCAAGTCATTCCGACTTCATAGTAGTCCCTGCACTACTTTGGTCCAATTTTGATGCCACTTACACAGGCATTCCTTGAAATCGTGGCAATATCGCGCGACTTTGAAGTCGCACAAGTGTGAAAGGGGCCTAACCCAAACACCTCAATCCTTTTTCATTCGTAGACTGAACATGCAGACCTGGAATTCTGACTATACTCTGACTTGTTTGCGGTCATTGATTTAGAAATTACTGTGGTCCAAGACAGTAATGCAACTAATTTTTTTATAAGGAGATCAGAAATGATGGCCCCTGTTTTTTCTTTTAACTTCCTTTCCTTGCCACTATTCTTTTATTCTTTTTTTTTTTTGTTATATTAAACATAGGTTTTTGTGTAAGGAAAACTGACACAAACCTAGTCAATTCAAACTGAGCATGTGATATCTGTATAATAATACAGGTAGATCATTTAAGGCCCCATGCACACGAGACGCTGTTAAACGCGTGTTCAGAGGCAGTTGGACACTTTTTTCAACTGCACCTGAACGCATGCAATGTTATCCTATGTGTCCATGTACACAGTCTTGTTTTTTCCCGTTTTTATGCAGTTGCGTTTAACCTCGTTTTTCCAGAAGCAAAAAAATGCGTTCAGACACTTTGCTTTTCCACGTTTCAGACGCAAAACGCGGCTAAACGCAGGCACCTGCGTTTAGCCGCGTTTGCGTTTTATAAGCCTTTTTAAAGGAACCCAATTTTTTGGACCAGAAAACTCAGAAATATGGTGGTAAACCATAAAAAATACTAGATAAATTGGTTTAAAATGTCGTAATTCGTTTAGATAGTTCATAGAGCATATATACTCACTAATGCATACATGTTTGTGAAATGCATACATGTTTGTGGAATATCCAACGGACATTCGCTGTGCCATCAACGGATGGGTCCAATATTGACAAGCTCTGATTCTGGACCTCTCATGCAAATTTGCGACAACGTTGCTGCCTCATCAAGAGCAACATCAGGAGCATTTCCTGACATATATTCAATATGGGATCCATTTCCAAAAAAAAAAAACACAGAAAAAGAGGCAAATGCAAGTGTACAACTGCTCTCTCTGCTGCTGCTGCTCACTCTGATCAAAATGGCAGAAATAGTTAATAATACATACTTTCTGAGCTTGGGGAGGGTCTATATGATGTTATCTTTACAAATTCTTATAGACGCAAACGCGGCTAAACGCGACTAAACGCGGCATGAAAACATAGCAAAGCGCGCGTTTTTAAACGCAGGTTTCTGCTATTTAAAACATGCGTTCAGCAGAGTTTGCATCTGCGTCTCGTGTGCATGGGGCCTAAAGGTAAAACAGCATGTCAAAGTGATCTGATTAGCTATAAGCAAGTTTATATGTAAATCTCGACTGTTCCTCTAAAAGTCAAGCTTGGCTCTGAGGCATCCACGTTGGACAGTGAAGACCCAGATCACATTAATGGAGTATTGGGGAGGCTGACATTATTTGGCTTGGATCAGGGTCATGGTTAAGCAAATCTGCCCTAAGCTGTAGAAAATGTGAACATGGTTTATATGTACATTTTTCCCATTCATACTTGTAAATGGGGCCATTAGCGATTTTACATGCAGGAGACCCAGTGGGGGTTTCCTGCGAATAGCTGCAGGGGCAGAAACCCCACTGATACTAATGGGAGGCTGGCCGCGGTCGTGAATAGCTGCGAGAGCAGTCAGCCTTCTAGTGTTCCTCCCGCAAGTGTGCAAACCACTCACAATTGTAAATGAGGTCTTTAAAAATGTGCTTTTATATTAAAAGTAATGTGAATTAAGAAAACGTATCTGAAAACCTGAAAATTTAGCAAGAGAAAATAAGGAACAACTATAGAACTGCTTTTCTATTAGACCTGAAGGTGAGACACTTTCAATTGGCTATTTAATCACGGTTCGTTGACTCCTACTTGTATAATGCTTATTAACATAATTCCTTTACATTTTCCAGAAGGCCCCATCATAAATATGTTAAACGCTCATCTTGTACAATGAAGAATGAGGGGGCAGAAATGCAACTCTGTGTGAGTCATTGAGCTGTCATTGTCTCAGCTTTTTATTGAAGCAAATTAAGAATCTGCATATCCTAATAACAGACTAGGTGTGCACATCTAATCTTTCTGCCAGCTAAACACTGTAACAAGTTTAGAGCTTGTTCTGGCTGAAATTCTAACCACTCCAGACTCCATGGGGCACTATATATACAGGTGGGCACCCTTTCTATGGCTTGGCTGCATACCTCCCAGCTTTTGATTTCTGTTATGCATACTGTATAGTGTCTCGGCTATAGTATTACTTTATGCATGCACAGTAACCAGGCAAGCATGCCAGCTCAGAATCCCTGAAAATCAGATGATCCTAACAGGATCATCTGTTATGGAGATTCACTCTCTCTGTGTTTGCCCTGATCAACATTGCCACTTGGACTGAAAGTGAAGGGAAAAATACCAAATTTTAATGGTCATCAGAACTTGGCCTGGTGACATCTGTTCAAGAAGATTTTCCATGCTTTGGAGAAATTTTACCTCACACTCTGTTGCGTCTACAGGACAGGAAGTTGGGGGAAATGAGGGAAAAATCTGACTGGGGTTATAAGCTGCCGCTGTTCTATCAAAGTACTCCAGGAGCCACAGCCAACACGGTCCTCAAGAGAATGGCAATGCTGTTTTTTATAAAGAAGAGGTATAGCAATGGAATTGTGGCCAGTAATAGAATTTTCCTTGCCTGGGATGGCGCTTTAAGAACTTGGGACTAAAGGTACAGCGACGCATGAAGATGCCCCAAGTAGCAGAAGACCTTTCAAAAATAATGTATGAGCATTTTCACTTTAGTTTCCTTTTTTCCCTCCCCTAGAGCCTGCCAGGGGAACAGTTGCCAGTATTACCAAGAGACCATCAGAAGGTGAATGTAAACATGTACTAGAGTAGTGGTCTCCAAACTGTGGCCTGGGAGCCAGATGTGACCCTTTGCTCGCTTTTGTCTGGCCTTTGGGGCAATAATAATTCCTTTTAACATCAACAATATGAGGCATTATTCCTCCCACTGACACCAAAGAAAGGGCACAGTTCCTCACAAAAACACCAATAATGGGACACCGTTCATGATGTGACACCAACGATGGGGCATGATTCTTCCCACTCAACCCCAGCGATGGGGCACAATTCCTCACTGACGCCAAAGAAGGAGCACAATTCCCCGCAATGACAGCAATGAAAGGGCACAGTTCCTCCCTGAAACACCAACGATGCATAATTTTTCCCACTCAATGACACCAACGATGGACCACAATTCCTCTCACTGATGCCAAAGATGGGGCATTGTTCACTCCCTCTGATGCCAGGACATTTTCTATTTCCAATGGTCACAGTCGCTCCCCTTTGTTTAGAAAGTTTGGAGACCCCTGTACTAGAGGAAGGGAAAAAAAAGCTGACCACCTCAAGGCTATTTTGCATGACTGTGAATGCTAACTGAATAGCTTTACTACTTGTCCGTGACACAGTAAAAACATGCATATCAGAAAATTCCTTATCTGTATATTGTTCCAGATCAGTGACACAGAATTATTGAAGCCAGAGAGACTGTCAACTAGCAATGATCACGATGTCCACAATGGCAGGTTTGCTTCAAAGCCCCGATGCCCCTTTGGAATTGGGCGGTGATAGAATTGAATAGAGGTGCATAAATCAGGGAGGTTGGTAGCTTCACAACCGGAACTGAAGTGTTCTCTCTTGAGGGGGTACTTAATTAATTTTGGATGCCATTGGTATCCTAATGCCTCCTCGTGATACCCGCTCTGATTTGAGTAAGAGTGTTTATTAAAGTGGACCTTCATTCTAAAATAACTTTCTTCTCCCCCTCCCTCTCCCACATTTAGATGTGCACTTTCCTACACATGTGCAAAGAAAGCTTGTTAAAAAAGTTCCAAAATGTTGCTGCAATTGCACATACACAGCAAATCTGCAGATGCAGATGTGCTAGAGGGCTCTCGCCAGGGCCTTCAGACCAGGCAGGGTCCTTCGGCAGATTTGAACATGCGCCATTATAACAAAAATGTTGGCGCTGGGCCAAACAAAAGGGAATGCATTTCCTCTTTATGGGAGGTTGACTGATATAAACTGGATACATGCTGAAGTGGCTGCCTATAGCATCCAATCATTTGATAATAAAAATCTGATTTGTAAATGAACTTTACTTTATAGGCACTTTTCTCTTGCTCCAGGCGCTGTAAATCACTCCCATTGTGTGATCATATGATACCAACAATCCTAATGTGTTCATCCAACAGTCAGGCTGTGAACAGGGCTCAGACTATTCCAGCAAATAATCTAAGGCTCTCAAACATGAAAGTTGGGTATGTTCATAACTGATTCATAACTTACATGTTGAGTTCATGCAGCATTTTCATTGGACTTCAATGGGGTTTAATTTAAATCTTGTGACAATCAAATGATTCTGAAACAAACAGCTCTTTAATTAGATTTGATTTACGTGTTATTTGGCCTACTGTAAATTTCCATTATTTGGGTAGCTTTGTACATTTTTCATTAGCTGTGGACCGGCCTCACGTTGTCACTCCCATAAGGCACTACAATGGTCAGTTATTAACTTGTTCCTGGGAGATAAAACGACTCCACCAAAAGTGGGAATTGCATTCCAGTAGCTGACCTTACCCAAGACTAAGCTTGGACTATGTGCTGACCTTGGTTTGGTCTGGTTGAGGCATATCCCAGCTTGCTGCTCTACAGATACTGATGAGATGTATGAAGGATATAAAAATGTACCTTCTGCCATCGCCTCACCGGACGTCAACTGCTGCAAGTGTTTCCCCCCCGAAGTAATGTATTTTTGCGCCTGTAGATTCCCTTGTGATTGTCTTTTTTTTTGTTTTTTGTGTAGGACAAGGCCGCTGTTTGCGCTGGCTGTTTATAATGAGACCGAAACCTAGATTGTAGTTTGCTCTGTTTGCATGCTGTAGAACATTCCCTGTGATATATAAATGTCCTACTCTTATATGTGAACATAAGACTTTGGTAAAGGAAATGTGTACTGACCTCCTTGAGAAAATGCTAATTTCCTGGCTGTTTTGTTTCTTGAACGCCTAGTAAAGTAGCCTCCAATGGATAAAATGGATGGCAGACAGAGCTGTTCATATTTGAAAACATGTAATGTTTGCGTAACTGCGTGTCGCTGAGCAGCAAAGGAAGTTTTCATGTCCAGTCTGGGAGGAGTTGAAGCTCATCCGCTCTTTCCATTCAAATCTATGGTAATGTGCCGTAAACATGTCTGTAGCATTTCGCAAGTGTTAACAAAACATCAGTGAGGTGAAATATTAGCGAGGTAGGGAAAAAAAATCACTTGGAGGACACCTGGGTGCATTTTTTTAATGCTCCTTTTAAGAGTTAGACCCCTTTCACACTGCAGCGTTTTTCTGGCGTTTTTCTGGCGTTTTTCAGGCGTTTTTTCAGGCGTTTTAGCGTTAAAAGTGCCTGAAAGAAGCCGCAACTGCAATCCCAATGTGAAAGCCCGAGTGCTTTCACACTGAGACCCCTTTCACACTATGGCATTTTTCAGGCGCTTTAGCGTTAAAAAAAGCGCCTGAAAGAAGCCGCAACTGCAATCCCAATGTGAAAGCCCGAGTGCTTTCACACTATGGCATTTTTCAGGCGCTTTAGCGTTAAAAAAAGCGCATGTAAAGCGCCTGAAAGAAGCTGCAACTGCAATCCCAATGTGAAAGCCCGAGTGCTTTCACACTATGGCATTTTTCAGGCGCTTTAGCGTTAAAAAAAGCGCATGTAAAGCGTCTGAAAGAAGCTGCAACTGCAATCCCAATGTGAAAGCCCGAGTGCTTTCACACTATGGCATTTTTCAGGCGCTTTAGCGTTAAAAAAAGCGCATGTAAAGCGCCTGAAAGAAGCTGCAACTGCAATCCCAATGTGAAAGCCCGAGTGCTTTCACACTATGGCATTTTTCAGGCGCTTTAGCGTTAAAAAAAAGCGCATGTAAAGCGCCTGAAAGAAGCTGCAACTGCAATCCCAATGTGAAAGCCCGAGTGCTTTCACACTATGGCATTTTTCAGGCGCTTTAGCGTTAAAAAAAGCGCATGTAAAGCGCCTGAAAGAAGCTGCAACTGCAATCCCAATGTGAAAGTCCGAGTGCTTTCACACTGAGGCGCTGCGCTGGCAGGGCGTCAAAAAAAGTCCTGCAAGCAGCTTCTTTGCAGCGCTTTTGGAGTGGTGAATACACCGCTCCTAAAGCGCCCCTTCCCATTGAAATCAATGGGAAGCGCCTGAAAAACGCCTGAAAAGCGCATGCTAAGCATTTTTGGCAGCGACGCTTTGTGGGCGCTTTTAACCCTTTATTTGGCCACTAACAGGGGTTAAAAGCATCCCACTAGCGCTTGAAAAACGCTGGTAAAGCCCCGCTAGTTTAAGCGGTGCTTTACGAGCATTTTTCGGGCGCTGGCAGTGTGAAAGGGCTCTTAAGGCACTTGGGCTTTCACATTGGGATTACAGATGAGGCTTCTTTCAAGCGCTTTACAGTTGCTTTTTTTAACGCTAAAGCGCCTGGAAAATGCCCCAGTGTGAAAGGGGTCTTAATGCTATAGGCGTGTTAGTTTGAGTTACTATCAGCATTTAGTAAGTGTGAACTTGGCCTAAAGGCCCACTTTAAAACCTAACTCAAGTTTACACCTAGTAATAAAGTAGTGTAAATTGTGTCAACCTTTAGTATATGGGTAGATACCACTTTACTAAAAGATACCACTTTAAAGGTGAACTCCAGCCAAAAATATTTGGACGTGCGCTATAAAAATAAATTTACCTTTTTAATGAAGTGTGTGTGTAGGCCTGCTTTTCAGAGGCGTTTGACAGACAGTGAGGAGACGATTTCTCGTCACCCCCTGTATTAACCCTGTAAATCCTGCACAATTAGGCCACAACACATGGGGGGTTATTTACGAAAGGGAAATCCACTTTGCACTGCAAGTGCACTTGGAAGTGCAGTCGCTCTAAATCTAAGGGGTAGATTTGAAATGAGTGGAAGCTCTGCTGATTTTATCATCCAATCATGTGCAAGCTAAAATGCTGTTTATTTTCCTTGCATGTCCCCCTCGGATCTACAGCAACTTTACTTCCAAGTGCACTTGCAGTGCAAAGTGGATTTTCCTTTAGTAAATAACCCCCATGGTTATAGAGCAGCCCCTAGTCAGTTGAATGGGTCATGTTCGATGATGGTACAGTCTGACTAACACAAATGGAGGAGGTGTAGTTGAACATTCCCCTCCTTCAATGACAGAGCACCTCTCGTCCTGTGAAAACAATGCAAGACCTTTACTGAATGGACAATCTGCAGAGTGACACTCTCTCAGCTGAAGTACACAGATGATAGAGTGTAATGCTGGCCATACACTATAAAAAGAATCGGCCGAAATTCAGTCATTTGGCCCGTTTTTTTTGTTTTTTTTGTTTTTCGGCCAATTAATGGGCACTAAATCGATTCTTGAGCCAAAAAAAACAAAGGATAAGTTTGGAAATGTTCTACCGAACAAACAATAAATTGAAAGATTAATGTGTTTCCCGTCTGAACTGTTTGCATTAGGTATATGTAAAAAAAAACGAGCAAAAAATTGATTAATTTATGTCCACTGAACGATTTTTCGGTCATTACATGATGGCACTATCGTTTGCTCTCACGGCCGAATGTTCATTTTTCTAAAATGGATTCGGCCGATTTTTCGTATAGTGTATGGCCGGCATAAGTTTCATCGCTGGATGTTCCATGCTTACTATATGAAATTAAGAGTTTTACAGAACTCGGCAGCTTACGCACATAGTGCACGCTTCATTAGTGCTAATTTAATTTTACAATGCAAATTTCCAAATATTGTTTCTGGCCGGAATTCAGCTTTTAATACGAATGTTGTTTGGGTAGATATTCTACTCCCACATTGAAGTGCAGTTAGTCTAATTCTGCATTTCTAACATGTGAACACTGTCTAGGAATGTTGTGTCACTGAACCGTGGGAATAGATGGCCTCTGAAGCACAAGTTAATCATTTTGAGGTAAGTAATGATATAGTGCAATGGTATTCCTTGCCACAAATTGCTAGTTAAGGGAGTGACTAACAAGATTTTAACAGCAGTAATAAAAAGTAAATATGGAAATAGCCTCGTATATGCTTTACTGGGTCTTTTCCTAGAGAAAAACATAAATAAAAATAAGCCAGCAAAGCGATGCGTTAGACTATGACATCACTCAGAAAATGAACACGTAGATTTGGATTGGGTGGCATGAGACAAACCATTCCCGTGTACTTTACTCCAGTTTTTATAAGCTCTAGTCCCTTAAAGAGGAAGTATGGTTACAGAATTTGGTTAATATAGAGACCATGTGGTTCCTCTATGGATGACTCACTAATGCCACGTACACACGATCGGAATTCTCTTCGGAAAAAACTGACAGTTTTTCCGACGGAATTCCGCTCAAGCTGTGTTGCCTACACATGGTCACACCAAATTCCGACGGTCAATAACACAGCGGCATAAAACACGTTTGACAGCACTATAAAAGGGAAGTTTAATGCTTCCGAGCATGTGTCGAATTGTTTCCGAGCATGCGTCGGAATTTTGCGTGTCGGAATTGCATACACACGATCGGAAAATCCGATAGAAAGGTTTTCCTTCGGGAAAAATTGAGAACAGGTTCTCAATTCAAAGTCCGTCGGAAATTCTGACAGAAAAAGACCGTTGGGCATACACACGGTCAGAAAATCCGATGAAAAGCTCCCATCGGACTGTTTCCATCGGAAATTCCGACCGTGTGTACGCTGCATTACACTTTTTTTTTTTTTTTTTTTTTTTTTCTTTTTTTGATGCTATTATTGTGAGTGAACAAGCTCATATTGGAATTTAGCAGTGTAGCAATAGGCTTGTTACCTCTTCAGGTTTATGAGTATCTAAGGCAGGGGTCTCAAACTGGTGGCCCTCCAGCTGTTGCAGAACTACAATTCCCATGAGGCATTGCAAGGTTGATAGTTACAAGCAATGGGCAGAGGCATGATGGGACTTGTAGTTCCGCAACATCTGGAGGGCCGTCAGTTTGAGACCCCTGTTCTAAGGTATGACCGCAGTTAAAAAAAAAAAAAAGTCACCTTGCCAATCCTTTACCAATTTTTCCTCCATCTTAGCTGGCAAAACCACCAGATATTGGGAAGCCTATGACCTGCTCCCCTGTACCAGTGCTGGGGCCTAGCAGCCAAAGAAATTGAAACGGCCTTTACTGGTACCACTCAGGGATAATATCAAACTTTTTTTATTGCGCTCAATATATCAGATTAAAATACTACATTTTAAAATCAAACCAATTACATTGCCTCTTTATTATTGTATATAGGATTCCGTTCCAAAAGGTACACTTAACACCTTTTGTAAGAAACCTCTTTGCATAGTTACTATATCATCTCTCAATGATAAGAGGCAATGTAATTGATTTTAGAAGTGATCGCAATATTTTAATCTAACGTATTGATGTCAATAAGTTGTTTGACTTTTCTATATTATCCCCCAGTGGTACCGGGAAAGATTGCTTAATTTTTTTTCATCTTCGTTATATTTTGGATGTGGTACCTCGTATACTCTTTTCAGTCAAGGCACCCTTTTAAATTATCCACAATCTCAAAGCACCTCCTTCCAAAATGTAAAAAAACAAAACTAATAGTTTTACGTAACGCACCAGTATCCACACATGTGGGCCACTCAACATTATGTATATGTGTGTGTGTGATTTTTTATATATATATATATATATATATATATATATATATATATATATATATATATATATATATATATATATATATATATATATATATATATATATATACACACATATATATGACACACGCAGCCTAAAAATGATTCATACCCCTTGCAATTTTCCACATTTTTGTCATGTTACAGCCAAAAAAGTTAATGTATTTTATGTGATAGACCAACACAAAGTGGCACATAATTGTGAAGTGGAAAGAAAGTGATTAAATGGTTTTCAGTATTTTTTACAAATATGTGAAAAGTGTGGCGTGCATTTGTATTTAGCCCCCCTGGAGTCAATACTTTGTAGAACCACCTTTCACTGCAATTAGAGCTGCAAGTCTTTTTGGGGATGTCTCTACCAGCTTTGCACATCTAGAGAGTGACATTTTTGCCCATTCTTCTTTGCAAAATCGCTTGAGCTCTGTCAGATTGGATGTGAGCATCTGTGAACAGCAATTTTCAAGTCTTGCCACAGATTCTCATTTGGATTTAGGGCTGGACCATTCTAACACATGAATATTCTTTGATCTAAACCATTCCATTGTAGCTCTGGTTGTATGTTTAGGGTTGTCCCGCTGGAAGAAGAAACTCTACCCCAGTCTCAAGTCTTCACTCTAAGCAGACTCTAACAGGTTTTCTTCTAAGATTGCCCTGAATTTGGTTCCATCCATCTCCCCATCAACTCAACAGCTTCCCTGTTCCTTCTGAAGAAAAGCATCCCCACAACATTATGATGCCACCACCATGTTTCACGGTGGGGATGGTGTGTTCAGGGTTATGTGCAGTGTTTGTTTTCCGCCACACATAGTTTTTTGCTTTTAGGCCAAAAAGTTCAATTTTGGTCTCATCAGAGCACCTTCTTCCACATGTTTGCTGTGTCCCCCACATGGCTTCTCACAAACTGCAAACGGGACTTCTTATGGCTTTCTTCTTGGCACTCTTCCTTAAAGACCAGATTTGTGGAGTGCGCAACTAATAGTTGTCCTGTGGACAGATTCTTCCACCTGAGCTGTGGATCCCTGCAGCTCCTCCAGAGTTACCATGGGCCTCTTGGCTGCTTCTCTGATTATTGCTCTCCTTGCCCGGCCTTTCAGTTTAGGTGGACGGCCATGTCTTGGTAGGTTTGCAGTTGTGCCATACTCTTCATTTTTCGCATGATGGATTGAACAGTTCTCCGTGAGATGTTCAAAGCTTGGGATATTTTTTATAACCTAACCCTGCTTTAAACATCTCCACAACTTTATCCCTGACCTGATCTGGTGTGTTCCTTGGCCTTCGTGATGCTGTTTGTTCACTAAGGTTCGCGAACAAACCTCTGAGGGCTTCACCCAACAGCTGTATTCATACTGAGATTAAATTACACACAGGTGGACTCTATTTACTAATTAGGTGACTTCTGAAGGTAATTGGTTCCACTAGATTTTAGTAGGGGTATCGGAGTAAAGGGGGCTGAATACAAATGTACGCCACACTTTTCAGATATTTATTTGTACAAATAAATGAAAATCATTTATCATTTTCCTTCACAATTAGACCATCACAAATTGGCACCATCCCAATAAAATACATTTACGTTTTTGGTTGTAACTTGACAAAAAAATTGGAAAATTTCAAGGGGTATGAATACTTTTTCAAGGCACTGGATATGCACACTGGTACTGGCTAGAATTCCTAACTAGATTCCCTCCGCTTCTCTCCCTTATGCTTCTAATGTGACGCCAATGCTAATGGAGAGGGACAGGGGAGGGAAAAACCAGGATGCAGTGTAGGTTCCAGGCATCCATTGTCATACAATAACGTTATTGGTTGTTAGAATGGCAGCGTTTGGCCCACACATTGCCCAAGTTGTTATTGCTGTAAAAATTTGAGAACATTTTTATGCATTTTCACGATACCTACAAAGAACCCAAACAGCACCTTGGTTTAAAAAAAGCTGCATTAGAATGCATCTCCAGCCAAAACGTAATTTTTTTTTGGAGGAATTAGAACCCCTCTTAGGTTTTAACTGCTATACAGAGTGATTTTCCTTCACTTTCTATCCCAGTGACAACATTTGTCAGGAATTGAGGACAAATCTACAGAACACTGCCATCAATAAAAATCTGATGGGGATCCTAGCTAGTGTTTTTTTTTTTTTGTCCTGCCTGTGTTGCTCTTGGAGATTTACCCCTGCTTCCTGTCTGGTAAAATCTTTGTCGCTATGTAAATAAGTAAGGGGAAATCTCTAACAGGACCCCACATAAAAATAAAACCCAGACAGAGGTTGTAATCCTTCCCCACTAAAAATAAAACGTTTTGCCGGAGTTTCCCCACAGCCTTTTTGGTTGTGGGGACTTCAAATATGGACCATGGTGTCACACAGCTCTAGGCCATCCTGTCAACAGCTGTAAATTAACTGAAACTCTTATCTCTTTTTAACTCTTAATATCATTTATTGATGATGAAGAAAATGGCATTGTTCTTTTTTTTTTTTTTTTTTTTTTAAAGGTTTGGGTACACATCCTTTAGAATTGCACATAAGCATATGCAAAAGATTGCTCTGCTACATAAAAAAGTATACCAAGCTAAAGCATTGACAGGTAAAGTGCTTTTATTTTCTGCGTGTCTGCTCTGCACATATTTTATATGTGAGTGACCTGGAAGAATATGTCAGCTTTGACAAATGGTGTGCTGACCAGGCATGCCGACAGTCAATAACTGTAGATGAATAGCTGTGGATGTAGGGGCATGGCTGGAAATGGAAATGCCAGCACGCCTTCCTTTTCTAAAGGAATATCCCTTGTTCAACGGGATGCAATGAATATGTACACAGTGTATACCGTATATTAGCAGCTTTTTTGTGAACCATTCATAAGGCATTCTGTGAATAGCAGAGGGAATAAAGGCATGTATACAACCTTGGCCGTAGCAGAAATACAGAAATAGCTGTGCTTTCCAACATGAATGAAAGTATGCTTTTTACACTACAGAACAGCGATCTGGACTTAGGATAAACACCATAAGGCCCTGTTTACACTTAAGTATTTTATAGCTTAAGCTCCAAATTGCTCAACTTCCAAAATCCCATGGTTTTCAATTGTGCCTGTTGACATTTTTGGCCTCAATAGACTTCAGTAAGGAGAGTCTAGGAAAACTGCACATATTGAAAGGTTTTTCTCCTTAGTAAAAAGCTAAAGATATATTTTTTTTAAGTTAAAGCCTGACACCAGCCAAAATGTCTGTACAAACGCTCAAAAAGAAAAAAAAAACTGCATTCAGCTCAAGTGTGAATGCAGTTTAATGGGTACCTTTTTTTTTTTTCTTTTTTTTTTTTTAAACACACCCCACAAAAACCTCTCTGCCTGTAGTTTGCGCCATTTACGTATGTATTAAAAAAAATTAGGGTTTTCTCAGTACAGCTAGTAAAAGAACCTGACCTGTCTTGTAATGCCTTGGTAGAATCAAACACAAGGAATCGGGCTCTGCTGCATGTGTATATGCTGATAAGGAACATGCTGGTAGGAGGAAAGAGATGATGACCTTGACAATTTGTTGCTTATCCTTTACTGTGCATTCAGAGTGGGGCAGACGTATCTAATCTGCATTGCTTAATGTTAGTAGGGAAAAAATTTAAGTGGCCAATCCCCAGACGACGACTGCTAGTGATGAAACGCGTAGGATGGATCTTATGGCGATGATATCATTGCGTTTTTCCTCTCAGGAGGTTGATAGGCAAACGGAATAGGAAGTAAAGGGAAGCCTGAGGAGACGCTGCGGTCTATATCGCCTTTGAACGTTTTATATCCTGTAAGTGCAACCTAGTTATCACATTAAATTAAATTTTATAAAGTACTGCACTATGGAAGCATTTTCTTTTATATTTTCTGAGTGACATCGTCCTAGCTGTGATTCCAGACATCTTAAGAGTCTTGAGGAGACCGATTTCCCTGTCCTGGGTGAGACCACTGTTTTAGTGGTCATAGATAGCTGGTAGGCAGTCTACTTACTCACTTGGGTGTGGAGTTGGATGCACATTCTTTGAAGGATCTTTAACGATTTTTCCAGTAGATGGGTAGGTTCTTGAAATGTAAGTGTCACTCATTTGAATGAACACTTTGGAAGTGCCATTATTGTTTATGCACCTTATCTGTTCCACCTTTAACACTGTTGATCCAACTCCCAGATCCCAAAATGTGCTTCTATTTTTAATAGGATGTTCGTCCATGGGACCCAGCTCAGAAGAGCAGGGAATGGGGCAGGGATCAGCAGCTGCTCTCAATGCACATGGTAGAACCGATACCACCACATCTGTCATAACATACACTTTGTTACAAGTCATGTAGGACAAAGGGGTCTAGGGGCCAAGTCCCCCAAACAAATACTGCACGAGGGAGCTATTGCCAAGTTTCCTTCTGCAAGAACTTTGCAAGCATTATTTGGGCAGCTGAATCATTCAGAGAATTTCAAGTACTGTATATCTGAAAATCTCTGCAATCTGCAGAAGACCCCAGTTGCTGATGATACCCTGATCAGTTACGTTGCCCATGTCCTGCTATGTATAGCTGACTTTGTTGAATATTTATCACTGGGCTTCTGTTTGCTGCTTCTTGACTTATGCAGTTATCCCCTTTCCACATGAAAACATTCTTCAACTTACTACATGAACATTTCCAGAAGGAAGGATAAGTAGGATAATAAGCTATAGGACTCTGCAATTTCCATAGAAGGTAAAAATATCATCCATTCTTCTATGGAAGTGGCTGGAATTTCTGTATGTGACAAATGATCCAGTACAGTGTCACACATCACGCCGTAACCTGTCCTCCCTCTCTGCCGTGTGCATACTTCACATGCCAAGAATATGATACTTGTCAAACAGTAACATTAGACTTCCACACCAAAACAAATGATGCCCTCTCCAATGTACAATGTGATCGGTATGTTTGTTTTCTAGTGCATGTCACGTCAGAACCATAAAACCGTAACATGCAACCGAGTGTTCTGTTCCACCAAAAATAAATGAACGTTCAGCTTTAAACAGTGATGATATGCTTGGATATACTGCCGTTGGAATCCTAATTAAATTCCATTTATTTGTGTTCTCAACACATGGGTAGAAGCAACATATTGAATGATCAAGAAACTTTGTATGAATTCTCTGGTTATGGGTTATATTAGCGTTGCACCAATACCAGTATTGATATCGGTGCCGATACTAAGCATTAGCACGAGTACCTGTACTCTTGCAAATGCCCCGATACTAAAACTGATACCTTTTTTAAAGTGGAAGTCCACACTTAAATTATCCACTGTAATAATTAATGTGAGCTATGTTCAGCCTCAAAATGAAAAAATCCCAGTTTTTCTATCTTTAATTTTGCAGAAACCAGTGCCATCACATGACTTCAAATCTACTTCCTTCTGAGACAAAAATCAGTCAGTGGGTGTGGTTACTGAAAGCTAGTGACATCACTTCCTGGGAGGGACACTGTTCCTGTGTAGCCAGTGGGTGTATACAGGATGGGAGGAGCTGATTGCAGGTTCCTGCCCAGTGCTCTCTCCATTGTACATCCTAATACATGAGCAAATGGAGAAAAAAAAAGCTGGAAATGCTCTGTGGTTTAAGCTCAGTCTACAATGATCGTAATATAGGCAACCGCACTAAGGCTCTGTTTCCACTAGTACGACTTGTCATGCGACTTTGGACACATAAAGCCGCATGACGAGTCACAGCCCAATGATTTTAATGGCACCCATTCCCTTCTATGCGACTTTGAAAAGGGGCCTGCACTACTTTGATGCGACTTTGATCCAGAGTGCAAAGTTGGTTTAAAGCTGCACTTAGTCGCACTCTAAAATGTGCAACTTTGTGGTCATAATAGTGGAAACGTAGACTAAAGCCCCATACACATGGTCAGATTTTCAGACGGAAAATGTCCTGTCGGACAATGTTGTCGGAAATTCTGACCGTGTGTAGGCTCCATTGGACATTTTCCATCGGATTTTCCGACGGACAAAGTTTTATCTCCTGCTCTAAAATTTTCCGACAAAGTCCGATCGGACTTTTTCCGATCGTGTGTAGCGAATTCCGACGGACAAAGTGCCACGCATGCTCAGATCACATTACAAGACCAAAGTTATTGGCTACTAGCCTCTACGTAGTCCCGTCATAGGCAAAAAACGTCACTACGTTCCGAATGATCAGATTTTCCGACAACTTTGTCCGACCGTGTGTATGCAACACCAGTGTCGGACTAAATCCGTCGGAAAAAATCAGATGGATTTTGTGGTTGGATTTTCCGACCGTGTGTGTACGGGGCATTAGGCTTCACTGGTATGAATTGTCATGCGACTTTGGACACATAAAATGACAAGTCACTGCCAATTTATTTCAATGGTACCCGTTCCCATCAAAGCGACTTTGAAAATCAGAAACTTTGAAAAGGTGCCTGCAATGCTTTTATGCGACATTGGATGCAAATTTGATCCAGAGAGTGTAAAGTTGGGTGTGTGCCACACCATGCAGAAACAACCATGTGGTTGTACACTGTAGAAAATCTTCACCATGTTGCATTGTAATCTATATTACAGTTTTTAACAAACATAACATATTTCCAATGCCTTCTCCCCTCCCCCCTCTCTCAGGAGAAACTGCTATCCAAAGCGAGGCTATGAATACAGGAGGAGATCTGAGGAGAGGTGGGGCTGGGCAGGTCTAGGTATGTCTGTCTAAAAAGGAGATAAGGGATGGGGGCGTGTGGACAAGAAGGACAATGTTTTAGGAAGTAAGAGGCCCCCTATGCAGAATTCCGAAATAAAGAAGTAAGGTTGTCCCTGAAAAACAGGAAGAAGATGACTGTCTGGCTTTGATTGGACTTTCAAAGCGAGATAAACTGCTATACAGGAAATTACTAATGTCAAAGATAAATATATTTTACATATTAATAGAAAATTTTACATATAATTAATAGAAGACTTTATTGAATATCAAAAAATTGCAAAACATGACAGGCACAATGTCCCACCCCTCCAAACACCAATAAAAATCATGCATATCAGTGTGTATTCTAAAGACCATCAATTTTGCGTTTTTATTTACTTTTTTAGAGCGTGAAAATGTCACCGGTACACCATGGATCTCCAGTATGGGTCCAAAACTTTATTCAGCGATCACATCGTTGTAGCAAATGGCAATGTTTCAGAGCCTCATGGGACCCCTTCATCAGGCATGTGATGTCACATGCCTGATGAAGGGGTCCTGCGAGGCTCCAAAACTTTGCTATGCGCTGTAACGATGTGATTGCTAAATAAAGATTTGGACACATACTGGAGATCCATGGTGTGGTGGTGACATTGTCTTGCTCGGACTATTTGCGGTTCCAGCTGGTGGTCGCTTCAGCACCCACTTATATACGCAGCCATTTCTACAGGAACGTGTACGTTGGGAATAGTGCGTTGGAATATTTACTTTTTTATACCATAACAATAAGTTTATCGTATGTTTCCATGTATTTCCATTGATTTCAGTGGAAAATGCATCTGCCAAAAAACAGGTATGTGTGAATGTGACCTAACTTCACTCTGTTTAGTCTTAGTTTCTTATTGGGGACCTTTCACTCTGTGCTGGTAAGAAAGGGAATAGGAGAAATTATAAGGACGTTTTCCATGGAGGATTTTCTGTGATTCAGCTCCTGCTGCAGCAATATATAATGCTGACACTGTACGAAGGGGTTAGAACCTTTAAAATTGCATTTAGAAATGGAAGGATTTCATGGATACAGACTTAAACACAAGTACCTATTTTAGCTTCCGTTTTGATTTGAAAGACGGGCCTAACTAGTGCTAGCAGAGGGATATGCTGAAGTATACAATTACTTTGTATGGATATAGTCAAGGTCAGCACAAAAAAACTCTCTATTGGGATTTTTTAATCTAAGGACTCTGCAAATGACACCTGAAATTCCCCCAAGACTAAAGCAAATACGTTTTCACCTTTTAGCTCAGGAAATTGTACTTTACAGCAATAGAAGCAATCCTAGAGTGAACAGAGGGGTCTTGTCCTGAAAGACCAAATACAAGTTTGTTTTAAAGGTGCCTTGTGATATCATATCACTATGTGGCAAGGCTTTTATATTTTTGTAAGTTTTTAGGATGACTTTAGAGGTCTCCAGTAATCATCACCAAGGTATGAAGTTTTTATATTGAGAAAAATGTCATTCGTATGATCTTGTATAGAAACTTTCTTTGAACCTCACAAAACGGCTTTGATAATTGAATGCAGTTTTTCATTTTGCTCACAAGAGGTGCCTACGTGTACCTCTTTTATCTTAGGTTTCATCTTCCTCAATGACCCCAAGGGAGCCAAGAAACCCCGCTTTGCAGTCTGGTACATCAATTCCAAGCCTCGCTTAAGCTGGCTATATACTAGTTGAATTTTGTTTTGACATTTTTTACTTTTTAAAGAATGTTTGTTCATTTTTCTAATCGTTAGTGGGGTCAAATCGATGTTCGTTTGCACACGAAGTAAAAGAAAATTCGAAAGAGCAGGATGGAAAAAAAATTTTTATCTAATTTTTAACCGTGCATGTGGTTTTTGTTTGGTAAAGTCCATTTGTTCCAAAATTGAATGTTAAAAGCAAACGCAGTATAACATACACAGAAATAATGTATTGCATAGACAACTGGCAAGTTATCAAATTACTGAAGATAAATTAAATGTAAGACCTAATCACAGATTTTTTACAGGAATACGTTCAAAATAATCTAGCAAAGCCCATAACTGATTATAAATGATATGGCACTGCAGACCTCAACAAATAAGAGTCACTGTTCAAAATCAAGTAAGAGCTGTGTCTAACGGACAGCAAGTAGAAGATTCTGCATTTTTTTCAGGCAACCCCTGTAGTCATAAATCAGTTTCTTAAACCAGAGAATTTTAATCATTTCCATTCGCCTTTGTTAGAGGAGTTGGGTAGAGGTGCGATATGCTTCTCTATAAGAGTTATCATATATTGCCTGAATTCAGAGAGAGCAGGAGAAAGCCGGATAGATTGGGGTAGGGTGTTCCAGAGGAAGAGAGAGGCTCTGAAGATGAGAATTGGATGAGGTGATGAGGGGAATAGAGAGACTAAGGAAGACCCAGCAGGCATAGCTGAAGGTTTAGTTGTAAGAGTGAATCCAAGACCTTCTATAAAAACAAAATTATTTGTTTCTAGTCATCCTGTATCTATGGGCAGGAGCAGAGCAGGTGAACAAAAAAAAGCCAGGCCCCCTTGAGACTTGGGACATAATGGGTTATAAGACCAAGTTTATACCTTGCCAACCTAAATGGCATCAAATAGTTATAATGAAGATGGGTGCACTTATCAGTAAGTTTCAGGGAGACTAATCTGTGACTGATTAGAACCTTTACTCAGATCTCATCAGTAGGACCCAAATCGGCCTCCCACAAAATCTTTCCATTATAATCCTGGGCTTGTGTCATGGGGTCCTGTACAGGTAATATGGGCCCTAATTGCCTGGTGACTGAATGTCTAAGCTGAAGGTATTGGTAAAGCATAGAATTCAGCAAATTAAATTCCTATTTTAGATCTAAAAAGGATTTGAGTTGCTCACCAGTTAAGATGTGCTCTAAATGAGCGATGCCATGCTTACACCAGAGCTCAGGATGTGGCAACATATAAAGCTCAGGGAGATTGATGCTGTCAAAGTGGAAATTTGTCAACCTTTTTAATCTCTTGCAGGACTCCGAAACATCCACAACTTTCTTTCTCAGACAGAAAGTTGAGCTCTCCTTAGAGAGCTCTATTGATTTTGGCATGATGACACCACACATGTCAATAGCAAGGAGAACATCAGACCCTAGATGTCTGAGTTTGAAATATGATGGGTTCTACCTGCATACTCCCTGAGGAGTTTCTAATCAATAGCTTCTAATCTGGAACACCAGATGCTAATTTAAAGCATTTGGAATGGTGGTATATATGTAGGGGTGTACATCCTGTTTCCAAACAATCCATTCAGTCATTAAAATGAATACCCCCATGTCAATTTTATGTGTCATTTCATAATTTTCACAATTTTTTTGTGTCAAGTATACCACCTATTTTGTTTTCAGTATTTTAATCCAGACCCAATGGTTGCCTGTATGTTGAAGAGAAATAGTTTTTGGGGTGTACTTACTTTTTACATTACTATATTGCACACTTACATTTTGAACATGGTATAACTTGAGAGAGCACCAATGATGGGAAAATTAGTGAGGCCACTTTGACACTGATGCGGTGCTGTTTGACTGCACCACGGACGCAGCTCGGTGTACTCGTGGGTTTTGGTGCGGGTTAGCTTCTTATCTCCTATGGTTTTGGTGCACTTTCAGAAAGCACACCAAAACAGCAGGACATGATAGACCTTAATGGCAAAGCCAAACTAATCCGCACCGAACCCGTGGCTACACTGCCCTACACCAGTGGTGTGATCAAACTACACCGCCCTACACCAGTGGTGTGATCAAACTACACCGCATCAGTGGGAAACGGGGCTAATCCATAGCAGGCAGATAATGGTGATCCAGATCAACAATTGGGTATTTGTTTACTTGAGTCACATTGCATCAGTGAGGCATGGATGCTGATTTGTTGCTAGCAGTTGCTCCACTTTTTAGAATGCTCATCTGTGGGTGTATAACCCCTTGCATTGTTACCCAGTGTTCACTGGAACAGCAAGAGGAGAATCTATCCAGAGGCACTCCGCTCCCAGATGGCAATATGTGTTAGATTTAAAGTGTTTGTTACCGCAATATTTCATATTCCTCATCTGTGCCTGTTGTACCATGTACTAGTGTTAAAAAGTATCCTATTCTCTTTGCATTGCTTCCTTTGTGTAAAATTCCTGGTGATCCTGCTTTCCTATTGATACACTGACCAGGCTAGACATGGAGGCATATCTATCCAAGCTTGGTCAGTTGTGTGGCTGTGCTGGGAGCACAACCGGCCTGTCGTCCGATAGCCAAGACTTGTGCTGACATGCCCCCCTGCACAACCATTCACTGGGAAGATCAGTGTATTTGAATTTTTTTGCCTCTTGTTGACACATCTCCCCTCAGTCTCCACCAATTTCTCTAATAAGGATGCAGCTGAGAACAGAGGTCATGTGATCACATGTACAAACAAGGTATTTGTAGTGTGTGTGTGTGTGTGTGTGTATATATTTATATATGTATATGTGTGTGTATGTATGTGTATATGTACATACATGCATGCATGCATGCATAGTTGCAGCTCAGTGAGTAAAATAAGTATTTCATCCCCAAGCAAAACATGACTTAGTACTTGGTAGAGAAACCCTTGTTTGCAAGCACAGAGGTAAGACATTTCTTGTAGTTGGTTAACAGGATTGCACACATTTCAGGAGGGATTTTGGTCCTCTTTACAGATCTTCTCTAAATCTTTAAGGTTTCTTGGCTGTTGCTGGGCAACTCGAAGTTTCAGCTCGCTCCATAAATTTTCTATAGGATTAATGTCTGGGGACTGGCTAGGCCACTCATGCCTTTTAATGTGCTTCTTGAGCCACTCCTTTGTTGCCTTGGTGGAATGTTTTGGGTCATTGTCATGCGGGAAGACCCATACTCGACCCATCTTCGGTGTTCTGGCTGAGGGAAGAATGTTTTCATCCATGATTTTACAATACATGGCCCTGTCCATTGGCCCCCCTCAATGCGGCTAAGTTAGTCTGTACCTTTAGCAGAGAAACCGCTCCAAAGCATAATGTTTCCATCTCTGTGCTTCACTGTAGGGATGGTGTTCCTAGGGTCATAGTCAGCATTTTTCTTCTTCCAAACACGGCGAGTCGAGTTAATGCCAAAGAGCTAAATTTTGGTCTCATCTGACCACAGCACTTTCTCACAATCCTTCTCTGAATCATTTAGATGTTCATTGGTAAACTTCAGAGGGGCCTGTACATGTGCATTCTTGAGGAGGGGGACCTTGTCGGCGCTGCAGGATTTCAATCCATACCAGTGTATTGTGTTACCAATTGTTTGGTGACTGTGGTCCCAACTGCCTTGAGATCATTCACAAGCTCCACCTGTGTAGTTCTGGGCTGATCCCTCACTTTTCTCATGATCATCTTTACCCCATGAGGCGAAAGTTTGCATAGAGCTCCAGAACGAGGGCGATTGATGGTTATTTTGTATTTCTTCCATTTGCGAATAATCACTCCAACAGTTGTCTCCTTCTCATCGAGCTTCTTACTGATGGTCTTGTAGCCCATTCCAGCCTTGTGCAGGTCTACAATCTTGTCCCTGATGTTCTTTGACAGCTGTTTGTTCTTACCCATGATGCTAAGGTTTTAATGGGGAAAAGATATTCTGTGGACCATTGTCTTTTATACACATAACTTGTTGTTAGGAGCACCTTCTTAAATTTACAGGGCCAATCTGTGTATCGCATGAGCACATACTGTAGCCAGTCTGTGGGAGCCACAATTATTGTTGGTAGGGGATCAAATACTTATTTTACTTAACTGCAACTCAATTTATAACATTTGTATCGCTTTTTTTTTTTCTAGATTTTTGGTTGATCATTGGTTCTATCATTTAAAATACTCCTATGACAAAAATTATAGACCCTTAATTTATATATATATATATATATATATATATATATACATATACATATATATATATATATATATATATATATATATATATATATATATATATATATATATATATATATATATATATATATATACATGCACACTAGATTACCGAAATTATTGGGACCCCTGCCTTTACCGGCACATAAACTGGCATCCCAGTCTTAGTCAGTAGGGTTCAATATTGAGTTGGCCCACCCTTTGCAGCTATAACAGCTTCAGCTCTTCTGGGAAGGTTGTCCACAAGGTTTAGGAGTGTGTCTATGGAAATGTTTGACCGTTCTTCCAGAAGTGCATTTGTGAGGTCAGGCACTGATGTTGAACGAGAAGGCCTGGCTCACAGTCTCTGCTTTAATTCATCCCAAAGGTGTTGAGGTCAGGACTCTGCAGGCCAGTCAAGTTCCTCCACCCCAAACTTGATCATCCATGTCTTTATGGACCTTTTTTGTGCACTGTCATGTTGGAACAGGGAGAGGCCATCCCCAAACTGTTCCCACAAAGTTGGGAGCATGAAATTGTCCAAACTGTCTTGGTATCTTGTAAGCCTTAAGATTTCCCTTTACAGGATCTAAGGGGCCAAGCCCAACCCACTAAGAAACAACCACACGCCATAATCCCCTCTCCACCAAATGATTTGTGCACAAAGCAAGGTCCATAAAGACCTGGATGAGCGAGTTTGGGGTGGAGGAACTTGACTATTCCCATACACACTAAACCTTGTGGACAGCCTTTCCAGAAGAGTTGAAGCTGTTATAGCTGCAACAGGTGGACAAACTCAATATTGAACCCTACGGACTAAGACTGGGATGCCATTAAAGTTAAAGCAGAACTTAAAGCGGTTCTGCACTCTGTATATATATTTTTTTTTTTTGGGGGGGTATACAAAGGATGCTTACCTTTATTGGGGGACTCACCTGTTCCATCTTCCATCTCGATCGCCGCCGGTTTTCGTCCGATGAAGTTCCTCATCTTCTTCTTTTGTGCTGGGGGCCATCTTGCCTGTGGGCATGTGAAACCCCCACAGGCACTTTAGATGGCCCAGCATGCACCGCCGTTACTCGCGCGTGCGCAGTAACGGCACATCTGCCGACATCTCATGAGATTTCGGAAGATGTGGCCGAAATCTCGCGAGATTTCGGAAGATGTGGCCGAAATCTCGCGAGATTTCGGTAGATGTCCGCACTGACTCCTGGGAACAATGACACCAGATCCCAGGAGACAGTGCGGCCTGACGACGATCGACGCAGAGACCCCGCCCACCGCCGAAGAGAGAGAAGACCGGAAGTCATCAATTACAAGGTAAGTAAAAAAAAAAAAAAAAACATTTTATTTAGTACTCTTTGCCTGATTTGGAAGGCAAAGAGATTTACTAAATGAAATGGGTGCAGAACCACTTTAAGTAATTTT
This sequence comes from Lithobates sylvaticus, assembly GCA_028564925.1. Taxonomy (NCBI): domain Eukaryota; kingdom Metazoa; phylum Chordata; class Amphibia; order Anura; family Ranidae; genus Lithobates; species Lithobates sylvaticus. Next base: position 124,977,203 of record CM053030.1, on the reverse strand, counting down.
TTTCATCTTTCCATCTATTAATATTATTATTAATAGTATAACACTTTTTTTTCTTTTTGCCAGTAAATACATTACACGGCCCACTTCCTGTTTCTTGTCTGGAAAAAAGCCTAGGCTTATGACATCATGCAAAGAGAGAGAGAGTTTGCCAGGGAGGGGGGGGGGGGCAGTCATAAGAGGGCCAATGAGAGCTGCAGAGCTGGAGGTGTGCTTCTGTGTGTCTTTGTAAATCCAGGAAGTGAACAGGCAGCAGCTTCAGCTGCCCACAGTTAAAATTATTGCAACCAGACTGTAGGGAGATTTCAGCAGCATATTTGGCAAGTACAGAATTACAGTATATATAACATAATATGCAAAGTGCTTGGAGGGAAGCTTCAGAATGGCAAAGATGTTTTTATTACAAATTATGTGAGCAGACTGCAGTTCCTCTTTAATATGCGTGTAAAGGCAGATGTCCAATACTTTTGGTAATATAGTGTGTACTTTATGTGTGTATATGTATGTGGGTGTGTGTGTGTGTATGTATGTATGTATGTATGTGTGTGTATATATATATATATATATATATATGTGTGTGTGTGTGTGTGTGTGTGTGTGTGTGTGTGTGTGTGTATGTGTATATATATATATATATATATATAATGTATGTATGTGTGTATATATATATATATATATATATATATATATATATATATATATATATATATATAGTAATGTATGTGTGTAAACAGGTAAGGCCCCTTTCACACTTGTGCGACTTCAAAGTTGCGTGATTTTACCGCGATTCACGGCTGCGATTTCAAGGAATGCCTGTGTAAGGCCCCTTTCACACTTATACGACTTGTCCCACAATTTGGGACTGCAAAGTAGCATGACAAGTCGTTCCCCATGATTTCCAATGACAAAGGAAGATAAAATGACAAGCGGTCGGTAGTGTGAAAGTAAGGGGACCCTGGACTACTTTGGTCCGATTTTGATGCCACTTACACAGGCATTCCTTGATATCGCGGCAAAATCACATCAAAAATTGCACGACTTTGAAGTCGCACAAGTGTGAAAGGGGCCTAAGGGTTCACATATACTTAAAGTAGCCAATACATTGTTACAAAGTATGGCATAAGAACTAAACTAGGTCTTCTAGATCTACATAATAAATGGATAGGCATACAATATCGTTTAAAAAAATATAGGCCTACCAAGATCTTTTTAGGCCCCTTTCACACTGGGGCGTTTTTCAGGCGCTTTAGCGTTAAAAAAAGCGCCGGTAAAACGCTTGAAAGAAGCCTCATCTGCAATTCCAATGTGAAAACTCAAGTGCTTTAAGAGCCCTTTCACACTGCCAGCACCCGAAAAACGCTCGTAAAGCGCCGCTTAAACTAGCGGCACTTTACCAGCGCTTTTCGAGTGCTAGTGGGGCGCTTTTAACCCCTGCTAGTGGCCAAAAAAGGGTTAAAAGCGCCCACAAAGCGCTGCTGCTACAAGAGCTTTTCAGGCGTTTTTCAGGCGCTTCCCATTGATTTCGTTTTTCAGACGCTTTACAGGCGCTTATTTTAACGCTAAAGCGCCTGAAAAATGCCATAGTGAGAAAGGGGTCTCAGTGTGAAAGCACTCGGGCTTTCACATTGGGATTGCAGTTGCGGCTTCTTTCAGGCGCTTTACATGCGCTTTTTTTAATGCTAAATCGCCTGAAAAACGCCTGAAATACGCCCCAGTGTGAAAGGGGTCTTACTTTTGTGTTTTCTTCTTGGCAATAGTGTCCTTTTTAAAGTATACCTGTGGTATGCAGGAACATCAATACAAATCCTCCAGGTCCCAGCACACACAAAGCCCAGGGCACTCTGTTAGTCCAGTTAGACCTAACATTGGGCACTTTTGCCATCTGGCCACTAAATAGGCAACCTCAATACTCAATAGCCAGTAGGGAGGCACTGTGTCTCTGGTAGGAATTATAAATGCCCTAAATGCTTGGGCTGCAAGGGTGCTCTGGGAAATAGCTTGTTCTGTAGACAAGGAGCCCATTTATGACGATCCTTCATGTCATAGGTTTGTTGTAAAATGGAACTCTAGCCAAAACATTTTTTGTATTTTTAAGTAGTTTTTATAGCTCTGTGTTCCTTTTTGTGGAACTTTTCCTACACTTCCTGCCATATAGATACAAAAGGAAATGAAGGAAAATCTTACTTTTGACAGTTGTCATCAAAATAGGTGACCTTATTGGTAGATTGCCCCTCTACTTCCGTTCAGGGATAACTTTTGACATTAGATTTCCCTTTCCCCTCTGTCAGTGATTACTAGAACAGGAGTTTATCTCCTGGGTGGGAACATAACCCCTTCCCACTCAGCCCAAAATGAAAAGACGTTTTAGCTCTGAGTTCTGATAGTCGGCTGTTGGGCTGGGCATGGGCTTGGAGACATGTTGAGACATGCACAACGTCCCTTGCAATGGTGCATATAGATTTAGATGTGCTTTAGGTGATGCTCAGAGGCTGCATTTACCTGTTTTGTAGCTGGTAAAATACTGCAGAACTTATCAAAATTCATAACGGCTTAGCCGCGAGTGAATAACAGCAGATGACATCTGGCATACAAAACCGCTCAGTATTTTTAGATTTATTTTTGATAGTGTTCTCATTTATCCAGGTCAGGGTTTAAGTTAGTATTGGTTGCCAAAATTCAACTGGACTAAACTTTCCTTAACCACTTCAGCCCCGGACCAATTGGCAGCCAAAGGACCAGGCCCCTTTTTGCGATTTGACACTGCGTCGCTTTACCTGACAATTGCGCGGTCGTGCGACGTGGCTCCCAAACAAAATTGGCGTCCTTTTTTTCCCACAAATAGAGCTTTCTTTTGGTGGTATTTGATTGCCCCTGCGGTTTTTATTTTTTGCGCTATAGACAAAAATAGAGCGACAATTTTGAAAAAAAAACAATATTTTTTACTTTTTGCTATAATAAATATCCCCAAAAAATATATAAAAAAATTTTTTTTTTTCCTCAGTTTAGGCCAATACGTATTCTTCTACATATTTTTGGTAAAAAAAATCGCAATTAGCGTTTATTGATTGGTTTGCGCAAAAGTTGTAGCGTTTACAAAATAGGGGATAGTTTTATAGCATTTTTATTAAGATTTTTTTTTTACTAGTAATGGCGGCGATCAGCGATTTTTATTGTGACTGCGACATTATGGCGGACACATCGGACATTTTTGACACATTTTTGGGACCATTGTCATTTATACAGAAATCAGTGCTATTTAAATAGCACTGATTCCTATGTAAATGACAGTGGCAGTGAAGGAGTTAACCACTAGGGGGCGGGGAGGAGTCAGTGTGACGTGTTGTATTTTTTTTCACAGTAGGGGGCGTGTCTGACGTCACTGATCGGCTGTTCCCGATGACAGGGAACAGCAGATCAGTGACAGGCAGTGTAGGAAGCGCGGGGAGAGGTTTGTTTACACAGACCTCTCCCCGTTCTTCAGCTCTGTGACCCGATCGCAGGACACCAGCGGCGATCGGGTCCGCTGGTCCCGCGGCCGTGGTCGCGAGCGCGCCGCCGGCGGCACGCCCGCGACCCCACGGCTAGGCAATTAAAGGGGACGTACCTGTATGTGCTTTTGCCTAGTCGTGCCATTCTGCCGACGTACATGTGCAGGAGGCGGTCGGGAAGCGGTTAAAGAGGAGTTGCCCCCCCCCAAAAAAAAAATCATTTATGTTCCTAAAAAAAAAAAGGGGGGGGGGGCTCAGCTCTGTCAATCATCGGGGACACGTTACAGGTCCCAGATGATTGCGCATCCACTCGCGGCGCTGCTCGTGCATGCGCAGTGGGTGCCCGGCTGTGAAGCCACAGACGGGCGCCCACAGTTGCAATGCCGGCGCCACCGAACGGAGGGGGGGGGGGGGGAGAGCGGGGCTTTTTTTTTTAAAAATGGGCACACCACTTTAACAACAAGTTTTTTTTTCCCACCTTCCTGACCTGGCCATTTTTTGCGATACAGCACTGCGTTACTTTAACTGACAATTGAGCCGTCATGCAACGCTGTACCCAAACAAAATTTATGTCCTTTTCTTTCCCACAAATAGAGCTTTTTTTTGGTGATATTTGATCACCTGTGGTTTTTATTTTTTGCGCTATAAACAAAAAAAGACTGACAATTTAAAAAAATAAAATACATAATTTTTTACTTTTCTGCTATAACACACGTCCAATAATTGAAAAAAAAATATCTAGTTTCCTTATCAATTTAGGCCAATATATATTCTGCTACATATTTTTGGTAAAAAAAATCCCAATAAGCATATATTGATTGGTTTGTGCAAAAGTTATAGCGCCTACAAACTATGGGACTTTTTTGGGATTTTTAAATTTTTTTCATTGTTTTTCTTAGTAATGGCCGCGATCAGCGATTTTTTTTTTTTTTTTTTTTTTTTTTTTTTTTTTTTTTTTTTGCGGGATTGTGGCGGACAAATATGCCACTAAGTGACACTTTTTGGGGACCAATGCAGTGATCAGTGCTTAAAAAAAAAAAAAGCACTGTCAATGTATAAATGACACTGGCAGGGAAGGGGTTAACATCAGGGGCGATCAAAGGGTTAAGTGTGCTCCTAGGGAGTGCTTTCTACCTGTGGGGGGAATGCTGACACTGGAGGAAAACAGAGATCCGTGTTTCTGCTTAGCAGAAACACAAGATCTCCATATCTCCTCCCTCACAGAACAGCGGTCTGCCTTGTTTACATAGGCAGACCGCCGTTCTGTCTCTCTTCTGAATGATCGTGGGTGGCTGGCTGCCACCGGACTCGCGGATTGGCTCCCGTGTCCAATCACAGCGGGAGCGCAGCTCAGGCAGAGAGCCTGTGCACCCCAGAGCTGAGGAAGGCGATGACGTACAGGTACGTGATTATGCGCTTAAGGGCCACCCTGCCGCAGTACATGGGCGCTGTCCTTAAGTGGTTAAAGTGTTACTAAACCCACAAGTCGCTTTCTATGGGGGGCACTCATGTGGGCTCGCTCCCAAGCCTCGCTGCAACTTCAAACAGACAGCAACGACTCTGCCCTGCCACCTGCTTTTTCACACTGGCTTTGATTGACAGCAGCAGAAACCAATGGCACCTGCTGCCTCAACAAAGCCTGTGAAACCAGGAAGTGAGGGGAGGGGAGGGGAGAGCAGCTGATGAGTACAGCGCTGGATCAAATGAGGGCTCATGTAAGTAAAAGGGAGGTGGGGGGCCCTCATTGTATACTGATGCCTAAACATTTTTTACCTTAATGCAAGGAATGCATTAAGGTAAAAAAATGATTAGGCTTTCTAACTAATTTAAAATATATGTAACATTTTATACATTTTTGTACTTTTTAATATTCTATGTAAAACTTAAAAATGTCTGTTCTTGTATCAACCGCCTTTATAATAGGGACCAGTAGAAACAAGGACTAACATATGTAAAATCCTTCTCAAACAAAATGAAACACAGTTGCAAGTGAGACTTCCACTCAACACTTCTGCTTACATATCAAACCAGTACACTACTGCCACTCACCAGATGTGTTGACCTCAGAGTATAAATGAGGTCAAAAAAAGTATAATTAAAGTGCTTCAGTCATGAAAATTCACCAGGTAATTCAAAATACACAATCACCGAAATGTAAGACCTCACTGCATTTATAGAGGTCAATATGTGCTTCGGATTCCCAGAAGACGGTATGCTTCAGAAAGATCCTTCATATAAAGATAGTCCTTCCTATGATCGAATCATAAAAAGAGAAGGCACTCCAATAGTACAGCAATGTTATTTTTTTAAAACCCCAAAGGATAAATATGTAAAAGCTTGCAATAGAAACTTGCATAAAACGCGGTCGCCTGACCTTGAGCCGACAACATGTGACGTTGATATGCAAAGCTCTAATCCCAGTGGTCTCCAAGCTGCAGCCCGTGTGCCGGATGTGGCCCTTTGCTTGCGTTTATCCGGCCCTTGGGGAACTGTTTTTCCTACGGACACGAGGCACTAGTCTTCCTACTGACATCAACGATGAGGCACCATTTCTCACACTGACCCCAACAATGGGGCACTATTCCTTCCACTGACACTCGGGAACATCATTCTTCCCCTTGATGGAACACTATTTATGCCACTAATACAAATGATAGGGTGCGATTCCCTCCACTGACACCAATGAGAGGGAACTATTCTTTCCATTTACACTGATGGGGCACAATTATTTTCTTTACACCCACTGATGCTGCGGCATTTTCTAGTCCCACTGATGTCACTTATTCCGGCCCCCCTATAGTCTGAAGGACAATACTGGCCCTTTCTTTGGAGACCCTTGCTCTAACCAATGCCTTTCGTCCTACGGGCGTCATCCGGGACCAGCAGTACCGATGGCTTCAACATCTTTAAAAGGTTGCCGAGATATTTGTTCCCCTGTGGCATGCTAAGACACTGTTCCACCCCGTATCTCATACACCAGCCTATCAACTATACACACCATAGGCTGATTTAGCAACAATGCCACTCATGTACCATCAGCAGGCTGCAGGCACGACACCGTAGGACCCCACATACCCGCCAATACACAATATAAATTCATATAATACCCTACATAATTCCCTTATTTGGATATAATCAACAATAATTACAGTACAAATCATGTAATCCCTTTGTATAACAAGTTAAATAATATACCCATATGCAGTAAAGTAGCAAAAAAATGTTTTGCTCAGTTGTTCCATATTCAATGTTTTAGCAAAAAATGTCATCGCGTTCCGCTTTAGATCTACTTTTATACACCGTATATACATTTTTTTTTTTTTTTTTTTTTTTTTTTTTTTCAGGACAATATGTCATCACAGCTAGTCAGATCAGCTGACGTTGGTGTTCTGTATATGAGTACCTTCAACCAACAAATAATGTTTCAACTGTATTGGTAATGCTTGTAAAGATTCCGCCAATGTGACCCCTGACAAGCATTGGCAATGTCCTTGTGGGAAGCAAGGGTTCCCATGCATGTGTAGATTGTTTGCAGACAGGTGTCAGTTTAGACCTTCTTGGCAGATAATTGTGCCTTATATGCATGAAGCTACAGCAACCCAAATCTTTAACAGCTGGGTGGGTGTTGTAATCACTTGAAATGTATATTATTGCATTGTGTACCACTTTTACGATCCCTTCCATTGTCACCCTGCCCAGAATGTCCATATGGGTCAGATCTAGCCATCATTGTGGACTGCCAAATCTGTTACAGATTAGGCAGCGTGCCGCCAAGAAGAGGCTTTGATGGCTCAGTCCGCATTTAAGATGCAATGTTATGTTGTCAGTTTGAACAATTATCTACTTTATATATCTGGAAAACTGCACCCCCACCATGGCAATGAGAAAAATGTGCCTTTGGGCAAATTCTTACTTTTAAAGCCTTTACAGGTGAAATAGAAGATAAGTAATGAAAACCATTAATACGTTTTATCATTTCAATATCTTCTCTTAGCAATGCTGAATGTTCATTTATAAATTGAATTAAGAAAATTATTAATCGTGGGGTAAAAATGTGTGTTTTTGCAGCCTTTGGGAAAATTAGATTGGTGAGCTGTGTGTGGTTTTTTGCTTTAAACTGAAAATAATAATGCTGATTTTAAATTTTTAGGCCTTATTCACATGGCACTGCAGTTTAACAGGCAAGATGTTGCTGTCAGAAGCTAGCCGAGCCAATCAAATCTTAGACAGAAACCGTTCCTTCCACTGATTGTCAAAGTGGACCTGATGGGAAACTGTAACCCATTCTCCCACCCAACAATGCCATTTTCGAAAAAAAAAAATGTGTTGAAGGGCAATGCCTGGCCTTCAGGACCCAACATGGGGACCCATGATACATCACCTGCACACACTCTGAGATTCACAGCTACACAGTCTTTGCATATGCGCGGCAAAACCCCCATGCATGTGCAGATGCGCCACTGGTCTTTCTGCCATGTTCTGAAGCCCTGTGGCACATCTGCATGTGTGCAGGCTTCTAGATGAGAAAGAATGAGGTGCTGTGCTGTCAGAAAAAAGTATTTACCTTATTGTGGGAGACTGAGGGGAAGGAACCAGGTGCAAATGGCCTGTTTTTTATTGGTTGTAGGGCTGCTTTAAAAGGGTTGTATAAGTTTGTTTTTTTTTTTTTTTAAAATAACAAACATGTCCTACTTGCCTCCACTGTGCAGTTCGTTTTGCACAGAGTGGCCCCGATCCTCATCTTCTGGGGTCCCTCGGCAGCTGTCTCGGCTCCTCCCTGCAAGAGCTAACCCCCCTCTGGGAAGCGCTCTCCCAAGGGGGTTAGCTTGCGGGCGCGCTCCCATGTGATACAGTCGGCGGCCATAGCCGCTGAGTGTATCACTCGGCCCCAGCGCGCTGCGTCATTGATTTGATTTACAGCAGCGGGAGCCAATGACTGTGGTGCTATCAATCATCCAATGAAGAGCCCACAGGAGATGGGGGAAAGCAATACTGGATCGCGCCCAGTGAGATTCGGGGCTCAGGTAAGTAAAACGGGGGCTCGGGGGGGCCGGAGAGTACAAGGTGTTTTTTCACCTTAATGCATAGGATGCATTAAGGTGAAAAAACATGAAGCTTTACAACCCCTTTTAAGCTAAAATTTCATTTTAGGTTTCTCATCAATTAGTAGTTGTTCATCTCAAAATGCATATTATGAATGTTTACTGTATATAATATGATGAGAAGTATAGAGCCAGCAGCACTTAGGACTAGTGCCTGTCTTTAGATTTCAGTCTCAGGGTTTAATCGGATTGAGTATTCCCTTGATGGTTTTAATCTGTGCTTTAAGATCTGAGTATAGAATGGAAATCCAGATTTTAAACTGATCTCTAAAGGCTCTTTTGCGTCCAAAGATAGCCCATAATAGTGAATAATTTCAGCTAATTGCTTGCATAATCATGTGGCGGTCAGTTAATTTAATATCTTCTCCCATAAAGGATAATGTTTGTTGCATGAGCAGAGATTACTCATATTTGTCATATCTTACATACACCTTTCTGTGATCAAAGGGAGGAAATGTGAGAAGGCTCTCCTACGAGAACACTCAATAAACCCCATGCATAATGTGTCCTGTACCTCATCCTAAAAAATGGACTACACAAAAAACACTAACTACTAGTTTGGAAGGACTATAACTGTACCAATGGAATAAAGAAAAAGTTTTATTAATACCGATTTAAAATGTTAAAGATATGCAAATGTTTATAATATTTTTTATTTTAGTGTTTGACTGCGTTTCATTTTCCTGATAAAAGCGGGCTGTGCCCCGTGAAACACAACTGTGTCGAAGCTACAGCAAGTCTCTTATCCCCTACTGCAGTGGGGTTGATGAGAATCAACACTAAGAAGAGTGTCATACAGTAAACCCCCGCTCTATCGCGGTTCAGTTTTTGCCGTATATCGAGCTATTTTATTTAGGACCTGTTTTTCTGATATTGCGGTAATATTTCACGGTTATGTAGCAGTGAATCAGAGCGAGGCTGCGGTGGAACGCATGCCTTCGCTCGTGGACCACACCGAGCGTGGTGACGTTGGAGGGGGCGGTAACTTTGCCAACCACAAGCAAGGATGCCACCCAAACGAAACATGCCTAGGGTGTATTTAAATAGGGTCTTTCTATTTCGCGTTTTTTTCACTTTTCGCAGGTGAGTCCGGAACGTAACCCCCGCAATGGAGGGGGGTTTACTGTATTTGTTTTTTGATCATATTTGTGGTACTAGTGTACATTTTAAACCTGTGTTAATGAATACTTTTGATACTTTTTTTACTCCATTGGTACCATTATAGTCATTCCAATCTAATACCCTTCTGTGATCCTCTGCAGCTGATGGTGAATATACTGTAGATGACAGGTGCTCGAGGTCTTTCTGTTCATTATAGAAATCGCTTGCTATCTTGATCCACCTTTTGTCTCTCTGGGCTGATAGATTAAGGCAGGGGTGCTCAACTGGTGGCTCCTTGGATGTGACCAGCAACCTCATGCTCTGGGATGGAAGATCAGCAAGCCTAGATCTCGGGTTGCTGACCCGCCATCGCACCGCATCAGAGTGGATGGAGGCAGGGCTGAAGGAAGCAGGGGCTGCATAAGCCGATGCTTCCTCTGTAGCGCCCGCTCCTGTGGCAGGCAAAGTGCATTTGGTATCACTTCGCCTGGGCCAGGAACCTTTCAAACAGCCTAGTGATGCCAGCAGAAGTTAATAAATAAAAAGGTCAGTTTATTAAACATCACATCGTTTTGCAATGGGCATGTTAGCACTTTAAAAAAAAAAAAAGGGGGGTTTTAGGCTGTTTTCACACTGATACGCAGGTATAGCAAGCACCTGCGGCTTTCCTTGCCGGTTAGCTGCACTGAACCATAAACTTCTATTATAACCTGTGTGCAGGAGTTTTGGTTAGCTTGCAGAAAGTGTCTCATGCACGCAAGATGTAATAGTGGGTACAAATCCAACAGGATTGGTCCTACAGAAAATGATGATCCTGTTTGTTAAAATTTTCATCATGCTATTCAAAATAAAACACAAAATCTCTAAATTCTGAACCAATTTATTTCATTGTGGCCCACAACCGGTTACCAAATCACAGTGGCTAAGGCCCTATGTACACGAGACACTGTTAAACGCGCGTTCAGAGGCAGTTGGACACTTTTTTCAACTGCCCCTGAACGCATGCAATGTTATCCTATGTGTCCATGTACACAGTCTCGTTTTTTCCCGTTTTTATGCAGTTGCGTTTTAAACTCGTTTTTCCAGAAGCAAAAAAATGGGTTCAGACACTTTGCTTTTCCACGTTTCAGACGTTAAACGCGGCACCTGCGTTTAGCCACGTTTGCGTTTATAAGCGTTTTTAAACAAATCCAATTTTTTGGACCAGAAAACTCCAGAAATATGATGGTAAACCATAAAAAATACAAAAAAAATTGGTTTAAAATGTCGTAATTACTTTAGATAGTTCATAGAGCATATATACTGACTCATGCAATGCCATAAACTCCATTTTTTTAGGTAGCTTAGACAATGAGAAATGCCTCCACTTCTTTGCCCCAACCCTTCATCCAATTTCTAATCTAATCAGTGACTCCACCTAGTCTGATCAAAGCATAGCAATGTCTTTTTTCACAAAGAAAAACCTGCATACCAATGTCTGGTCAGCCCCAACCCCCCACCATGTTTGTGAATATCCAACGGACATTCGCTGTGCCATCAACGGATGGGTCCAATATCAACGAGCTCTGACTCTGGACCTCTCACGCAATTTGCGACGACGTTGCTGCCTCATCAAGAGCAACATCAGGAGCATTTCCTGACACATATTCAATATGGGATCCATTTCCAAAAAAAAAAAACACAAAGAGAGGCAAATGCAAGTGTACAACTGCTCTCTGCTGCTGCTGCTGCTGCTCACTCTGATCAAAATGGCAGAAATAGTTAATAATACATGCTTTCTGAGCTAGGGGAGGGTCTATATGATGATCTCTTTAAAAACGCTTATAGACGCAAACGCGGCATTAAAACGGGGCAAAGGTTTCTGCTTTTTAAAACATGCGTTCAGCAGAGTTTGCATCTGCGTCTCGTGTGCATGGGGCCAAAGTGGTACTCGCTCTTCAAAAGATTGAGCACCCCTGGTATAAGGTGTCCTATGATAGGTCGGCCCCTTTCTCTGTGGAAAAAGGAACACTCTGCATTAGGTTCTACCCCCAGATCAATTCCGAAAGCTCTGCATGCCATAAGAAATCCTTGCGATTGTCAAAGCTTTCTTTAACCCTCTAATGTTAAGCCATACTTGACCTGACCATCATAACCATTGCTTAGATCTGTCCCATCAGGTTGCTTGTTGTTAATCCTCACTGCATAGCTACCTAGGAAAATGTACTAGTGGACAACTGTTCAGCAAGACATGCTGGGCAGTTATTGAATGTGGCTTTTGAGATTTACCTCTGAACAATCGGCAGGGACAGTTTAGTAGGTGTGGAGGTGGATCTGCAGAAACTATCATGCATGTATAAAGAAGACCCTTCATACCTATTTCATGTTTATGGCCTGTCTAAATTTGGCAAATAGACTAGACTACTGAGTTCAGTCAATACACAATTTGCCTCATTACAGTATTTCATAGGTTAATAGTACAATTTATGCTGCTGATTTAGCCGTGTTAAGTTCTTCAATTAACAGATTAGAACATCAAAGTGTTTATTTGCGTACAGGACCTTTGAGTCATGATTATTATAGTTGGAATGCTAGCGTCTTTAAAAATGATTATATGAGTGCATACTGGTTAGGTGCTATAGTAAATCTTTAAAGAAACTCTTGTGTACTTTTAGTAGCTGCTTTGTGTCTTTTAAGGTAAGATCTCTGAATAATGTATGTGTTCATACTAGCTTTACCTTCTTCTTGTGATTTATTTTATTGCTTTAAAGAAGTGTGGGATTCTGGAAAAAAAAAAAAAAAAAAAAAACATTCACACGTCTCTATTCTACAACATCAATGTGATGCTGCAGCTGTCCCCTGCTAGCTCTAAGCCTGCAAACTGAGCGAACACATGATCGCTGATCCACACTGAGCAGAGAGCGGTGACTCTGGTACACCACTCTCTACTCTGCCCTTCTAGCGCTCATTGGAGAACCAGGCTTTGCAGGGGGTGGGAGCAGCTAGCTCAGGCTGTCTGCAGTGCGAGGCTAAGCCAGCTGTCAATCAAGCATCCGGGTGAATCCTGACATTCTTGTCGGGATCCTTCCAGAGCCTGGAGAGGCTCTGTGACGCCAGTTGACAGCAGGCTTTAGCCCGCTGTCAGCTGATGATGGACCACAGAAGAGCACAAGTAAGTGCACTCCTGTGACCCAGAAGAGAAGTATGGTCAAAAAAGCTTAGGCCATACAGTGGGAAAATTATTATTTGATCCCCTGAAGATTTTGTAAGTTTGCCCACTTACAAAGAAATGAAGAGTCTATCATTTTTATCATAGGTGTATTTTAAATGATAGAGATAGAATATCAACCAAGAATCCAGAAAAAAAACACATAATACAAATGTTATAAATTGAGTTGCAGTTCAGTGAGTAAGAAAAGTATTTGATCCCCAAGCAACACATGAATTGGTGGAGAAACCCTTTTTGGCAAGCACAGAGGTAAGGCGTTTCTTGTAGTTTGGTGACCAGGTTTGCACACATCTCAGGAGGGATTTTGGTCCACTCTTCTTTACAGATCTTCTCTAAATTCTTAAGGTTTCTTGTCCGTCTCTTGGAAACTCGAAGTTTCAGCTCCCTCCATAAACTTTCTATAGAATTAAAGAGGTTATAAACCTCCATTAGTAAGTTGTACCTATAGTTAGACCTATAATAAGGCGTACCTATAGGTACTGAAACATCACCTAAACGTGCGTCGTTTAGGAGACATTTGCTGCACACTGCGCCGATGATGCGGCCACCTGTGCCGTTTCTGCACTAGCAAGTGCCAAGACTGACGGCTCCCACGCGACTCCAGCCAGTCACAGAGCCGGAGTTCGCGGCCCCGGAAGGAAGAGGGGCAAAGATGGATTCGGCCTGCAGCAGGGACAGCGATGCTTCGCTTACAGGTAAGTGTCACATAATGTGCTAGCATACGATGCATACTAGTACATTATACTTTTACTTTGCAGGGGGGGGGGGGGGGTAAAACCCATCAGGGTTTTCTTCCTCTTTAAGGTCTGGAGACTAGCTGGACCATGCCATGACCTTAATGTGTTTCTTCTTGAGCCACTCCTTTGGTGGTTTGTTTTGGGTCATTGTCATGCTAGAAGACCCATCTTCAGTATTCTGGCTGAGGGAAGAAGGTTCTCATCCAAGATTTTACAATACATGGCCCCGTTCATTGGCCCCTCAATGCAGCAAAGTTAGTCTGTACCTTTTTAGCAGAAAAACGGCTCCAAAGCATAATGTTTCCAGCTCTGTGCTTGATGGTAGGAATGGTGTTCTTGGCGTCATAATCAGCATTATTCTTCCTCCAAACACAGCGAGTCGAGGTAATGCCAAAGAGCAATTTTGGTCTCATTTGACCACAGCACTTTCTCTCAATCCTTCTTTGAATCATTAAGATGTTCATTTGCAAACTTCAGACGGGCCTGTACATGTGCCTTCTCAAAGAGGGGGACCTTGCGGCCACTGCAAGATTTAAATCCATGGCAGCGTATTGTGTTACCAATGGTTTGTTTGGTGACTGTGGTCCCGACACCTTGAGATCATTCACAAGCTCCGCCCATGTAGTTCTGGGCTGATTCCTCGCTTTTCTCATGATCACCCTTACCCTATGAGGCGAAATCCTGCATGCAGCTCTTGACTGAGGGCAATTGATAGTTATTTTGAAGCTTGGTCAGTTGTCACCCTCTCACCAAGCTTCTTGCTGATGGTTTTGTAGCCCATTCTAGCCTTGTGTAGGTCTACAATTTTTTCCCTGACATCCTTTTGACAGCTCTTAGGTCTTGCCCATAATGGTGAGGTTTGAACGAAAGAGATTATATGGACAGGTGTCTTCTTTTTTTTTTTTTTTTTTATACACCTAATGAGTTGTCGTTAGGAGCACCTTTTTAAATTGACAGGACTTATCTGTGTACCACATGAGCACATACTGTAGCCAGTCTGTGGGAGACAGAATTCCTGTTGGTTGGTAGGGGGATCAAATACTTATTTTACTCACTGAACTGCAACTACATTTGTATCATGTGTTTTTTCTGGATTTTTGGTTGATATTCTGTCTCTATCATTTAAAATACACCTATGAGAACAATTTTATAGACCTTTAATTTCCTTGTGTGTGGGCAACCTTACAAAATCCACAGGGGATCAAACAATTATTTTCCCCACTGTACTTCTTTTTGAGTTGTAAAGGCCCTCTAATACTTACCTGAGCCCCAAACTCTCTCTCTCCAGCAATGTCCACATGTGTCTTGGCCGTCTGGGACTCTCCTTCTGATTGGCTGAGCCACAGCAGCGGTGCCATTGGCTCCCGTGGCTTTCAATCAGTCAGTTAGCCAATCAGGAAAGAGAGGGGGTGGGGCCGAACTGCAGCTTTGTGTCTGAATTGACATGCGGAGCTGCAGCTTGGCTCGGGTGCCCCCAACGCACGCTGCTTGTTGTGGGGGCACTCGACAGGAGGGAGGGGCCAGGACCAGCAAAGAGGGACCTGAGAAGAGGAGGATCCAGGCAGCTCTGTGCAAAACCACTGCACAGAGCAGGTAAGTATGGCAAGTTTGTTCATTTTTATTTTTTTAAATGAGACTTTACAATCTCTTTAATGTTTAACTTATAGATTTAGGGTCCATTCACACCGGCAGGTGCACGTAATGCTCTGTATATCACTTGCCCCTGATGTGCCTTGTGTTGGGGCATCTATACACTGCAGCACATTGTGATGTGTTGCAGTACATCGCACCGTACATCGCTGCATAAAAATGCAACCTGTCCTTTTCAGAGCACACCCACGCAGTTTGTTAACTGAGACAGTAGGACATAAGACAAACTGCCCTGTCTGTGAAAGTATTGGGACGACCCAATAGGGTTGTTATGAACAATGGCGGTCTATATTTGTGCTAAAGGATTACTGTGAACAAAATTTGACAGGCAAGGCAAATGGAAAAAGTGTTGTTTTCCAGCCAATGTACATCCTGAGCTGTAGGCCTCACTTCATGCACTTCTCGTGCTGCCTGTAAACGTATAGGCATGTCAATTAGAAGTTATTATTCAGAAATGCAATGCAATGTGCACTAAATTGGAAGCTTCGTGTTCATTTCTCATTAGCAGATTAACCAAATGGGGATGCCCAGTGTTTATATAAATGAAGACCGTATTATTCGCTTTAAACTGATTACAGATTGCGGAATGGCTGCAATCCGCTACCATAGATACAGTCATGACAGTGATTTGGACAGCAAGTGTTGCCCTTCTGTTTTACTTTGTTACAATATACAAAAGAAAAATACACCACTGTATCCCTTGGCAGTAAATGCACAAGAGCAGTGTTATTTGAGATGTAACACCTATTTTATGTGGTTTTAGAAAGACATATATTCTGCTGGGTTGGCCCAATAAGAAGATTGCGCAGCACTTTTCCCCGTTATGACCTCTGAGGTATGGGGGAGTTTGGACAGAGGGCGATTGAATTACTTTGTCCAGCGAAATTGTGTTTGTTTTGTAACATTTGCTAAAAATATGCCATATACCAGATGTTTGATATTTGATGGCCCCTTAATGTACGTGCACTTTGTGAGATGTACTTTTTATATGAAAATTACCAGCATCTGATATGACTTAATAAATCGTGAATTTCTGCATTAGGATGTATTCCTGCTCCAGCAATTCATCATCGCACAAGCATTGCATGAAAATGTTTAATCGCGTTCTACCCTTTGACTAGTCTCTTACGATCAATTGACAATAATTCCTAGAGTGATCGCTCTGGGTTGTATTTGCGGCAGAGTGGGTCCACTTTTTATTTTTAAGCCCTTAACTCATGAACTATTTTGCATTGGGCCCTAATGTCTTTTGTGCATTTTCCCTGTACAGAATAGTAGCAGAGGGATCAATAAAATGCCAAAAGGACGTCTGCTGCTCTCTATCCATAACATAAGATGAAAGGCAATGTCATTTCACTTACAGTATGTGCTGCTCTTGTTCGCCTTTGCCCAAAAAAAGAATATTGGCTGTGTGAGGACAGTGGGAGCATTGCTGCATGTCAGTAAATCTCAGGATACAATTAGTTGTCCCTTATGCCAAGTTCACACAATCAGAAAATCATTCGGTGTGCCCA
Organism: Lithobates sylvaticus; assembly: GCA_028564925.1. Classification (NCBI taxonomy): domain Eukaryota; kingdom Metazoa; phylum Chordata; class Amphibia; order Anura; family Ranidae; genus Lithobates; species Lithobates sylvaticus. The sequence continues at coordinate 124,960,406 of CM053030.1, read as the reverse complement.
GGTTCACACTGAGCTGCGGAATGATGTCAATCCCGCATATCGGTCCAGATTTTTGGCTGTGATTTCAGACATCTGTGCGGGTTTCTGCACAGATGTCAATGGAAATCGCACCCCGAAATCGCAAAAAGTAGTACAGAAGCTACTTTTTAAAATCGGTGTGGTGCCATTGCCGCCGATTTTGACATGTCAAATCGCACCAGTGTGAACCAGGGCTAAATACCGCTTTTGAAGTGATAGTACGATAATCTGATCGTTAGTACACCACAGCTTTCATCCGAACTTATCCGAAGGGACAACTATGGAAATTTGTCTCGTATAATATTAGCTTGTATCGTATAATACCAGATTGTTGGCTTACCTTTACTTCACAAAAGTCTTTTATTGCTATTTTTTGTCCAATTGTGTGTGCCAGAGGTTGTGTTTGGACAAATATTAAATTGATATTTTGTGTTTGCAGATTTGTGATGCCTTGAACGGCAGAAAAAACTGCTGGAACAAGCTGCCTAACTCCAGGAAGAAAGTCCATTTCATTTCACTTTGGCTGGTAAGAAATAAAAAAAAACAAAAAAAAAACTTTTCTGTACCATCCTGTCGAAAACATTAAACTGTTAGTTAACCACTTGCCTAATGGACACTTTTACCCCCTTACTGCTTCGGCCAATTTTCAGGTTTCAGCACTGTCGTACTTTTAATGACAATTGCGCGGTCATGCAACACTGTACCCAAATAAAATTTTCATACAAATTGACATATCTTTTAGTGGTATTTTAATCTCCACTGGGTTTTTTATTTTTTGCTAAGCAAACGAAAAAAGACCACCAAAAACATTTTTGGAAATTTAGTTTGTTATAAAATTTTGCAAACAAGTAATTTTTCTCCTTTACTGAAGTGCGCTGATGATGCTGCACTGGTGAGGCGGCATTGGTGAGGCGAACACTGTTGGGGCTGTACTGATTATCTTTACCCCAATCAGTGATGCGCTGTGTCCTACGGGACCTGAGGCTGCGCATGCATGGTAATAATAGGAGGACGTTATGACATCCTCCCAGAACTAGAGCGGGTCCCGCCCAGCCAGCTATTTTCCCATTTTTCTTAAAATCCAGAAACGGGGTGAACTACTTAAAGTACACCTGTTTATTATAGGTTGCCTCTAAATGCTGGTTGGCTGCAATGCTTATCCTTTGGCTTTTATGCTTCTAAGTCACTGGCCAAAAACAAGTAGATCTGGAAAAATCCAGGCAACTAGCATTTTCAGAGGTAGATCAATTGCAGCTTCTATGATGATTCTCCCTCTTGCTTTTGTGCAAGATTCTGCTGAGCCAATCGGATTTTTACAGTTATGGCTTCATTTTATGGTTTACCATATTTATCATAAAAATTACTATGTTCTAGAACTATTGTTATTTCTAGCAACCAAAGCCAGTGAGCCATGCAACTATAAAAAAAAAAAACTGATCGCGTGAGCTTTAGATTGGTGAATTGAGCCTACAGTTGTCCTGTCTGGCTTTCTGGAAGGAGAGGGTTAATATAAAAATGGTACAGAAATGGTGTGCCCAGGGGTAAAATTGGTGTTACACCTCTGAGGGACTAAAGGGAGAAAAAAGGGAAAAAGTCACCTATTGTAATGGCAAATGTAGAATCTCCACTGCAGTAAAGGATTGGTGACGGTGGTTCGCGGCTCCTGGGATTCGAGGCTTCAGTATATTTTATGACAACTGCAGTTAGAAAAGCTGCTGCAGTCGCTTAACAAACATTTCATCTGTCCTCGTTGAAACCTGACAGACAGTACTGTGTTGTAACTGTGAAATCTGGTAAACAGGATAATCCCAAAATACAGTTCCTGTGACTCAGAGAGAACATAATAGACATAATTGTACATTACTGTTTGGAAGGCTAAGGTTATGTAAACTTTACATCTTCATAGAATTGAAAGTATTGAAATAAAGGGAAGTGAAGAACACACACAGATCGGAGATTTGATGTGGAGATGTTCCAGTTTCAGCCACAGCAGGCTATTTGCTGCTGTTCTAGAGATCTTACAGATGAGGCATCCAGTATGACAAACCCGGCTTATGCTCACTTGCGTATTGTGATTTTATTTTCATATCATGATGTTTTGAGATGCTGCTGTGGTTTTCTTTTGCTTTTTTTTTTCCTGGGTACTCTTCTTTTACAGGGAACTTGGCATCTCCCGCCTGTCTGTTGAGACCCAACCAAGCTAATTAATTAGAGCAATGTGCACATAGCTACACTATATTACTAAAAGTATTGGGGTGCCTGCCTTTACACGCACATTCACTTTAATGGCATCCCAGTCTTAGTCTGTAGGGTTCAGTATTGAGTTGGCCCACCCTTTGCAGCTGTAATGGCTTCAACTCTTCTGGGAAGACTGTCCACAAGATTTAGGAGTGTGTCTATGGGAATGTTTTACCATTCTTCCAGAAGCACATTTATGAGGTCATGGACTAATGTGGCCACTCTAATTCATCCCAAAGGTGTTCTATCTGGTTGAGGTCAGGACTCAAGTTCCTCCACCCCAAACTCGCTAATCCATGTCTTTATGGACCTTGCTTTGTGCACTGGTGCGCAGTCATGTTGGAACAGGAAGGGGCCATCCCCAAACTGTTCCCACAAAGTTGGGAGCATGAAATTGTCCAAACTCTAGTCACATTTGTTAGCTTTAATGTGAATTCTTCTGTAATGATTTTACTTTGTGAAAATAAAAATATTAATGAGAAATTGTCCAAACTGTCTTGGTATGCCGACGCCTTAAGAGTTCCCTTCACTTGGAACTAAGAAGCCAAGCCCAACCCCGGAAAAACAACCCCACACCATAATCCTCCCTCCACCAAGTGCACAAAGCAAGGTCCATAAAGACATGGATGAGAGAGCTTGGGGTGGAGGAGCTTGACTGGGCAGCACAGTCCTGACCTTCTTTTTTTTTTTTTTGTCGCATCCCTCTCCAAACCTGAGAGCATTGTTTTGCAAATGTGCTAAGCCCTCTGGAGCCCTATGTCACTTTTGGCTTTCCATATTACTATGATTTTCTGGAGGGACAAAATAATTGAATGCGATAAAACATACAAGTGTGCATGAAGCCTACAGGGCCCTCTCTTTTGTTTTCCATACACAATGTAACTGCTTGTGATCTGGGATTTACATGTAGTACAGGTTGTTTTAACTGTTCGCATGCTATCTTGCGGCAAGCTTTCATCTTACTGTTGAACCAATATAACGTTGTGGGTGCAGCTCAGGCTCCAGAGGGTCCTAGTCTATTGCCAACTGCTGGAAGTGCCAGCCGGGAACGGGGCTGGTCTTGACTCCAAACGTCAGCATGTAGTGAAGAAAGTATCCCTTGAGCTACACATCACTGAACATGCCATATGCTAGAGTATGTGAAAGTCTCACCTGAGCTCTGGCCAGGCCACGCCCCCAATGTATTTCGCTATACCCCCCCTCGGAGCTTGGTCATGGGGATTAGTGTTGAAATTAACCTTTTTATAGCTACTCTTATATAAACACCAGTTACCCATGGTCGGTCTTCTGTTTAAAACATGTTGAAAGTTTATAAACTAGTACATATATTTTATTAATTTTATAAAATGTTTCTTAAAACAAACATTTTAGCATACAGGAGGCTTCTATGCTACAGTGGTTTTCAAAAAGCAAGCCCAGCACTATCTTTGCTCTTGTTGGCTACTCTCTGACTAAGTTTCCATATGGGCATTGTCTCTCTATCTTCTTTTGACTCATTCTGGTCATACACTGTATAAATTGCAGCTGGTTTCTGAAGGCTGTCTCCTCTCGTTTGAAAAGTCAAAGCAGTCAGGCATAAAATTGTTGGCCGAAAAGCTGCTGCATCCAATCAGAACATGCAGTGTTGGGTGTTTTGACAGCATAGATGGCAAAAGTGGTCTGAAACACATCTTAGGGCTGGTTCATACCAAATGCAGTCGAGTGCGTTTTTATTTGGCATCAAAAACGCAGGAACAGTGTTTAACATGTATTTCAATGGCCCTAGTTCACACAAGTGCAGTGTGTTTCAATGCAGTCAACAAAAGTGGAACATGTTGCATTTTTTTCTTTATGGAACGCAGCAAAAAGTGCATAAAAAATATGTATGCAGAAACACATCTGGAACACAGAAATTGTGGTGTGAACTGGCACTTAAAGTGTATCTAAACACAAAATTGTTATAAACTGCAGTTTACCAGTCATGGTGTAATTATTTCTCTTCCCTTAAGATTATATGCATTTTATGTATTTTTATATATGGTATTTATTTTAAAAGCCTCCCTTGTGTAGACATCCACAACCCCTGAGACTGCTTTGAGTGCTGCCATCTTGGATGTGATGTCAGCAGTCCCAGCAGACTCAGAGCGGTCACTCAAGTGACACTATAGTATTCCTTTTCTCTCCTCCCAGGAAACTACACAACTACATACAAGGTTATATAGGGAGGTGAGGAAAGGGGCAGAACAGCTGGGTCAGCACAGACGGTGCTTAGACACTCCCAGTAGAAGTTGGAGCTATGATGTACAAGGAGTGAGGGAGCCATGCTATAGAATTGACTCTTCTGAGAAGTCACATTTTTGGAAATTTTAAAGGCACACTGCGTGTAAAGAAAAAATAATTTATGAAAGAAATCTACTGCAAACTAGCATTTAAACTTTTTTTTTTTAAGTTGATTACTGGGACACTTGAGTCTCCATTACAGAAGAAAGATAACGTTGCTTTTGCTTTTAATGTAGTTGAAATAACGTGACAAGGACACTGTTTTTCTGACAGGATCAACAGGTGTTGCCTGTATTTGCTGAAAATGTTCTTGGCAAAACAGAAAACTAATAGTCACAAAATCGAATGACTAGTAAGCTACAAAATATTTCATTTTTGTTCTTGGGTTTAGTGACAAGCCTAAGCCTTATGTACGTGACACCAGCAATGGGGCGCCATTTCTCCCATTGACACCAGCAGTGGGGCGCCATTTCTCCCATTGACACCAGCAGTGGGGCGCCATTTCTCCCATTGACACCAGCAGTGGGGCGCCATTTCTCCCATTGACACCAGCAGTGGGGCGCCATTTCTCCCATTGACACCAGCAGTGGGGCGCCATTTCTCCCATTGACACCAGCAGTGGGGCGCCATTTCTCCCATTGACACCAGCTGTGGCGCACTGTTCCTCCACCTAATATCAAATGTGATGTTTACTCACACTGATGTCAAGAAAATTTCCACTCCTGCTGGCCCCAAAGTCTAAAGGACAGAACAGCCTCCTCAGATGTACTTTTACTTGTACATTTGGGAAAACAAAGACTAGCTACAGATTCTACCTAGGCTGAGCAATCTACGGCACAAGTCAAGGGATGTATAAAGAGTTTCGGTTACCTTCTCCTTTATGCTCCATGGAGTTTGCTCCGTGGAGCATGGAAATCTATTCAGTTGCATCAGCTTCATATACATTCACACCGGCTTTCTCTATATCAGTCTTTCCTAACCTTCTTACCCTAGAGCAGGCTTTCTCAACCTTTTAACACTAGAGGAACCCCAAAAATGATTTTCATGTCTCGAGGAACCCTTACTAAAACCAAATCATCAGGGCTCAATAGGAACAATGCTCCTTATATTAGTGGTCAATAGGAAGAATGTCCACCTTAAAGTGGTGTTTAGAATGCCACCCTTAAAGACAGCTAAAAAGATATTTGGTGTCATGCTGCTGGCTTTGCTAAGTGGTGCTGAACCTTGAACTCTGTAGACATCATCAAATAGGTGGTTCATCAGCCACAGCTCAAGGAACCCCTAGCAACCTCTGAAGGAACCCTGGTTGAGAATGGCTGCCCTAGAGGAACCTCCTAAAATAATTTTCAGGTGATGGGGAAACTCTTACTTCAGGGGTCAGTGTAAAAAATGCCCCTTATATTGGTGGTCAGTAGGAAGAATGCAACCCTTACAGTGGTGATCAGAATGCCCCCCGACAGACAGGTATAAAGATAGCTGGTGTCTTGCTACTGGTTTTGCCAAGTGGCTTTAGTTCTGGAACTATGTAGGGCACCATCAAATGGAGGGAAGGGGGGGGGGTCAATCACCCACAGCTCAAGGATCCACTAGTAGCCTCTGGAGGAAGCTTAGGATTCCACATAACCCTGGTTGGGAATGGCTGCTCTATATGTTGAAGCCAACGTGCGCTAAACTTGCTTACACCACATGATTAATGCTCAGAGCATATTTGTGTTGGGAATGTTCAGACAGTAGCCCACAGTTCTCCATAACATGGCATTAATAAATAACTGTTAAGAAGGGGAAAAAAAAGATCTCTTCGGAGCTGGGTTGTTTTCTTCTAAACACCCTATGTTATAGTGGTAGGCTTTATCTGTGGCTTCGGTTTGTGAATCATTTGGCCAAATAATTCATGCAGACTGCTATGAAGATGAAGGTCTTCGGTGGAATATTTGTATATTTGCCCTTCATTTGTACGGTTCTGGACTCTACTCGGATAAACTTAGTAATGCATACTGTTCGTTCTGAACTTGTGTTCCACCGATTCTGGTTACCTGCAGTTTAGTTGTTCTGCACTTTTGCCCCATGCCATCAGCCAGACTCCAAATTTGTGTCGGCATCAAATGTAAAACCGGGCATGCTTTTCAACAGTTTAAGCAACATATTCTGCTCCTGCCCTCCTTTCTACAATGCTTCCTTCCCTCCCCAGCAAGTCAGGTTTAACAAAAAAAAAAAGTCACTTGTCTGGATGCCAAGTATGTGAAATGAGTTCAGTTGGTTAATGCAGACGGTTCCCATGGTAACGGGAGCGTTGGATATCCCTCTAGGCTTGTTTCAAAGAAATTAACTCTATGCTAGTGTAGAAAATAACATTAAAGCCTGATTGTACATGTGCTCCGTTCCCTTGAACATCCAGCCAGACAGAGTAGTCAGTCTTAATTGTATTTTAATTACCAGCTAATAGAAAGTGTCATGTGTGTGAATATTCAGGAGATCACATTGGTAACCTCTCTCCCCTAGTGCTAGCGTAGACGGAATGGTTGTTGTTTGAGTCAGTAAAGCTATTTCAGCTGGTGATGGCATCAATTTGTGTTTAATGATACAGGGACATCCTAGAGCCTGATCAGAACATACTTCCAGAGCTGAAATATATAAAATATAATTTGCATATCTCACTAATAGATTCAGTAGTATTCCGCTTGTTGAGGTGTGTCAGCTATTATTATTGTATTTAAAGCACAAGTTCGTTTTTATGATGTGTAATAATGCTTTGCATTTGAGTTGTATTAAAAAATTAGCTTTTACTTATTTCTTCTTTTCCTAATAACAGTTTTCATTTCCATGCCCTTGTAGCATCAGCTATAGAGTATAATAAAAGCAGAACACCAGATAATAAACAAGATAAAAAGGAATATCCCAATAAATGATGAAGCAAGTCCAGCTTTCTCTGCAATAGAGAAAGCTGTACTTTCATTCTAGAGATTTCCCTGCAGCACTCTTTTCTGGCTATAGAGGTCCCCTGTCTGTTGGCCAGGATCTTTCAACTAACGTCTAGTACTGGTCATCTTGGACCCACCCCTAGCCTGTGACTGGACAGTGTAAGGAGTAGCAGCACATTAGCTCATCTCTGTCACTCTGCTTTCTCTTCCTATCAGCATGCTTTTTGTCAGGACAACTGCTTGGCTCCTTGTGCTGCTTCTTCCTCGCACTCCAGCCATGCTTTTCAGGGACTGCAAGAGGCTTATACCAGATCAAATTTAAGTACTTACGGTGTATGCTTCTTTAAAAAAAAACAGTTAATGATGTTTTAAAGGATAACTAAACCCAAGAACAAACATGCAATATATTGCAGTTTGCAGTCCTTAGATGTGATGACTGCATTAGTCTCCCGTTTTAAGCTAATAGGACATTTTCAGCAATTACAGAAAATATCTGTTGATCTTAACAGAAATTCAGTGTCCTTCCGTGAGCTGCACCAAAGAAAATCTTCCTTCCTATACATCTTCTGTAAACTGCCACTTGCTCTGTCCCGAGAAATAAATATGTTTGTAGTCCATATCCAGAGAGCAGCCTAGGGTGTCAACCATATCTCCCTCCATAAACACCATGGAGGAGTGACATAGCCATCCAGGGATAGGACGTGTGTTATTTGCAGGATTACCATGTGAAACTTGAGCAAAAAAAGCTGTAATAAAAGAAAATGAATGCAGCCACCACGCCAAGGACTAGTAAAATGGTTTTATTTATAAATAAAACCATTTTTTTTTCTTGATTAGATACACTCTAATAATCTGTGGAGTCAAGTGACCTTGAATAACTTATCCTAGAAGACCCCCCCCCCCCCCCCCAGAACTTCCAGAACATTTCCAATCAGCTGATCTTTTTTGACACAAAACCCCCTATTGAAATCAAATGGGGGGCTTGAAACTCCTACTGCCCCCATCCCATGAGGGAAAGGGGGCCTTAAAACAGGCTATCCCCCCCTTCTTCACATTCTTTTGCTTCCACTGTGATGAGACGCATCAAACTGTGCGGAGGGAACTCCATAAGCAAAACATTCATGTGCGAGCTGCAATTGCACCACTCTCTCCTCTTCTGACCATTAATATTGGTCACTAGTGGTTTGGCAACACCCATAAATTGTGGACTATCAGTGGAAGACTGTAATATGGTCCGATGAATAGAGCTACATACTGTTCCAAGCCACCGGACGTGTTTATACGATCACCGCCCCAAGCATACAGCCAGGACTGTCTTGTGCCAACGGTAAAGCATGGTGGCGGTGCAGTCATGGTTTGGGCAGCCATATCTTTGTATTCTGCAGATCCCATCATCACCTTGAAAGGTACAAATTTTGGCCAACCCATGTGCACCTCACGTTGCAGACATTGTTTCCCAAAGACGGTGCCATTTACCAAGGCAATAATACTCCGATTCACACAGCTGGTGTTGTCAAATCATGGTTTGATGAGCATGCAAACGAAGTCTCGCACCTTCCCTGGGTACCGCAGTCGCTGGACCTCAATATCATAGAGCCACTATGGGCAATTTTGGAGGACAAGGTTTGAGCTCTTTTTCCGCCTCCAGCATCTCTGCGAGAACTGAAACGATTTTTGAATGAAGAGTGGTATCACATTCCATTTTCCACCATCCAAGACTAATATTTGTCAATTCCCAGGAGAATTCAGGCATTTTGGATGCCAAAGGCGGTCCAAAACCATATTCGGTAACCATTTTGTTCTTTTACCTGGTGTTTACATATATTTGTCCAACCCCTGTATATATGTTCCCTCACCCCTCCTCCTACCTATCCTGTATATAAAATATACAGCTAGCTTAGGCTGGCGAGGTAGAAGGAGGGAGGGAACATTTTTAAGAATGGATACAGATAAGCTGTTCTTCCACCTTGACATGTATCTCTAGCAAACATTTTTCAGGAATTCAAATACAGCAAGGGACAGTTAGAACACCGGTCATTATGCCTGCTGAGGAGTTTTACCCTTTATATTTGCCTTGTTGGCTATGGTCACCGAGACTGAAAGTGAGGAGGAATCCAACATTCTATGGTTGCCACCCAACAAAAGATTAAGGACACCTGTTTTGGTGACTAACGGGTAAGTTCCCTTCACTTTAGAGAGATTTCTGCTTCCTGTTGTGTCTTCAAAACGGGAAGTGAGGGGCAGTCTCCCCAATAGGACACAGACAGCAAATAAAAAAGATCAGCCCTTGTGTTAACCATTCTCTACTTCATCCAGGAAGGTTTGGCTATAGATATCCTTTTTAATTCTACTTTCACAGTTTTATTATACACTACATGTTCAAATCCTGGTTTCTGTGGGCCGTTCTGTGCACACGTAGCTCTCCTGTGTGCTAATAACCTTACCTTAGGCAACTGCCAGTCACACTGAGAGCAGTTCATAGCCTCAGGAGAGAAGCCTCGCATGCAGGCAAGTCTGACAGTAATGTTTTTTTCTAACTAAATTTAACTAAATTAATGGCTACTTACAGGACAGACAATTCAAAATAAATGTTACATATCCAAGGCTCAAAAGGCAATTTAAAATTTAGAGTAGGATCTGTTTAAATTCATCATTTCTCTAAATGAAATGTCAGCATATATGATGAGTAAAAAGGTATACATGTACACTTTAACCACTTTACGACCAGCAATGCATCGGTACCTTTTGAGTGGTTAGACCACAAAAAGATGCCTGCAGCTGCACCCCAGAATTGTTTTATTTTTTTCAGCCGCTGGATTTCTTTTACAAGCAGCAGGAGGGGACGTCCCCCTCCCGCCTCCTTCCGTGGCTCTCTCGGGCTCTCCGCTCCCACTGTGTGACCTATGTGTGCAGCTGGTGGTTCCGCTGGTTGACCATAGAGCTGTTTGGAGAACGGAAAGGCTCTGATTATCTCTATGTTATAGGAAACCGTAAATGATGGAGCATTTTATCACTTTCGGTTTCGGAACACTTAGCGGTTTGAAAAAATAATCGAATAATACAATTCTTGCTATGATCCAAAGCTTTAAGGGCAGCAGCGAATGATGGGGTCTCTAAGTAAAGAGTACTTGGCAGTGCTTATTGCTATAACAGTGGATATTTATATTCCCTGTGATAACAATGAATTTTTTTTAAAGCAACAGTGTTAAAATTTATAAACAAAAAAAAGTTAAAGCACATTCGCAAAGGCGAATACATGCGCCATTCCCGCACATGCACAAACCGCGCTCGCACCACACATGTGAGTTATTACCACAAACTTCAGATCGAGGGCAGTAATTCTAGCACCAGACAGCCTGTGTAAATCTAAAGTGACAACATGTAAAGGCTTTTAAAGCTTTGACCAATGGATATTAAAATTACGTAGTTTGTGGCAGTTGCACGGTTGTGCGCAATTTTAAAGCGTGATATGTTTGCTATCTCTTTACTCAGCGTAACATCTTTTATATTTTATCAAACAATTATATTGCGTTTTTTGTGCATTAAAATAAAAAATAAATTTTTTCCAAAAAATTGCATTTAAAAAACCATAACATAAAAAAATTGCAACACCCATAATTTTATTGTCTAGGGCAGTGATGGCGAACCTTGGCACCCCAGATGTTTTGGAACTACATTTCCCATGATGCTCATGCGCTCTGCAGTGTAGTTGGGAATCATGGGAAATGTAGTTCCAAAACATCTGGGGTGCCAAGGTTCGCCATCACTGGTCTAGGGCATCTGCATAGATAATGTTTTGGGAGTTCTAAGTAATTTTCAAATTTTCTGGTGATTAAGGGCCCACATAACATGACGTTTTAGATCAAATTAGTTGCTATTGCCCTCGTCGCCTCCTCCCATGCTCGCCTCCAGGACTTTTCCAAAGCCTCTCCAATCCTATGGAATGCCTTACCCCAATCTGTCTACTTATCTCCTACTCTATTAGCTTTTAACTGATCCCTGAAAACCCTTCTCTTCAGAGAAGCCTACCCTACCCACACCCAACAACTGTATTTTCATTTTCTCCATCAGCTCACCCCCCACAGTTTTTACCTTTTTTTTTTCCACTTGACCCTCCCTTCTAGATTGTAAGCTCTAACGAGCAGGGCCCTCCTGATCCCTCCTGTATTGATTTGTATTGCAAGTGTACTGTCTGCCCTCATGTCGCAAACTGTTGGCGCTATATAAATCCTGTATAATATAATAATATACTTGCCTCTGATAATCCATGCTGCTCTAGTCCCTTAAAGTTTTCACAAAATCAAAACTTGAATGCTTCTCCCCATTGTCTCCTGACCACCCTCATTGTGATTGGCCTCTTAAGCATTAGTCAAGGCAGTAAATTGTGTATAGGAGACAAGGAAGAAAAAAATCTTTACAGACACAGTAATGACACTGGAATGCTACAACCCAGCAAGAAAATATGGGGTGACATTGATTAATTATTAGCTTATTCGGAAATGGTAAATATAATTGATATTATGAAATGCAATATTCACATTCAGCTGTTTCTTTTGGTTAGCTGTGAAAACATGCATGCCTTTCGACTGCTATAAATCATCTTTTTATTTTTGTTCTAAACATTTGTGTCACTGCCTAGGGCCAAATATGTGGTTTGTTTCTTACAGTAATTGGTGTAAGCTGTAAATTGTCTTTTGACGCTGTATCACCAACCATAACTTCCGACAAGTGTTTGCTTTTAATTTTAAGCAACACCCTGTTCATGTAAGTCAATTAGGTTGAGTTTGTCTTTCCATATTTTTACTGCGGCGTGTCTGTTTTTTCATTAATGTTTTCTGGTTTGAAACCATGTTTTAGCCAAGTCAGCTGATAAGTTGCTTAGCGGTGCAATACTAAAGAACTATGCATGAGAGGCACTGTCTGCAAAAAAGAAAATACAAAAAATAAAATAAATAAAAACACAGCTACTAAAATGGTTGAAAGCTTAAGGTGGTTGTAAACCCATAAAAAAATGCTAGCTCATTATGAAATACCTTAGATCGAAGCTGTTGCAGCGGTCCCTGTACACTGCTGTGACCGGCGAAATGTCTCCCGGAGTTGTTTGCGCGCTCCGCCGCTGTGATTGGCTGGAGCCACGATCGCAGCACTCCCACGCATGCTTGGGGGGGCAGCTGGTCACGGCACAGGCCCTTTAGAAATGGCACATCGATCTGTTGCTTCAGTGCGCATGTGTCCTATGACTACCTGGCCAATCGTGTCTCGGGACACACTTCTGGGTTCCAATCGGAAGGAGAATGTCTGTGTCCTCGCTGGAACGGCCGGCTCTTCCATCTCCCTGCCTCCGTGTCTCCCCCATGCCTCCACTAGGTAAGTTGATGGCCGCTGCCTGTGTTGTTGGTACTGCAGGGGTTATTGTCGCTGCCTGTGTCTCTCACAGGGGGGGGTCGTCGGTGTTGCAGGGGTTATTGTCGCTGCCTGTGTCTCCCGCTAAGCACCAGCCACCACTGTTCAGAGGGAAAACCCAATTTGACAAATTTTAAATAAAAAAGAATCCCGAACCATACTGCCCAAAGCTAGCAGTGTCAACTACTTTGTTTACATGGTGATAGGGCATAAAAAGGAATTCTTCTGGTCCATTATATTGCAAAGCTAGTGCAATGATTTTCAACAAACCTCAACACAGTTTCTTGCTTTCATCTGCTCTGTGGATACTGAGACTGGCCTAGCCTGTGAGCTTTTTTAATGTAAGAGTCAGATTGCCTACTATAATCCTTTAATCAGTCTACTTATTACATAAGTAACTTTACAATCTACTTGGCATCATGGCACATGTTCAAGACCCTTGGTTAGTACCCTAACAACAATGAATGGCTTACTGTAGTGCACCCACAAATATTTTGTTCCCAGGGATTTTTTTCTGACTAATTGGAAAAAAAGTCAAATGTAGGTGGGGGCGTTAAAAGCTCTGTTGCTTTGGGTGCACATTTTGAAAATCATAACTTGCTGCAGATTGACAAAATATTTTCCTAGATATTCTCTTTAACAAAAGTACATTTTTCTTTGTACAGCTCAATCTGCATGTTCCAAGTACCCTTGTACCCTGGCATGTCCCACAGGGCAAAGCATGTGCCACTCTGCATATAGTTTAGACATACAGAGATTGTCACACTTTTCATTGTAGTACAGTCGGATTCCCTATTATCAGTCTTTTTGAATATGACTTTCTGGAACCATGAATCCATAATTCTTAATCACATGGTGACTATGTACAATAGTGGGGTCTGTTCTCAATAGACCCAGATAGAATAAGAGAATATGTCCATTATTTTCACAAATTATTCAAAACCATATAAAATGCCTCACTGACATCATGGAGACCTACGTAGTGCATATTTATGTTTATATTGTGGAGCATTAAAGGTCTCCACTCTTTCTTCTTCTTCCTTCATCTTTCTTCATCTTTCTTTCTTTCTTTTTTTTTTTTTTCCTTTTCTTCTTTTTTTTTTTTTTTTTCTTTTTTTCTTTCTTTTTTCTTCTTTTTCTTATCACTTTGAACTTTAAAGCTGATTTCTGGGAACGTTAGTACGCTCGTCTCCCCCCCCCCCCCCCTCAACCAAGTTCATGGTCACATGGTGTGTCAGTCCCTAGTTTTCTGTCATTTGGACTGAATTGCAAGGGTCTATCTTTGTTTGCAGACATTACTGTCTGGGTGATGGACACTTCTTACTGCATATCCAGTAGCGGGTTCCTCTGGGTCACCATAAGGGGACCAGAGCACGTGGGTACTGCCTGAAATGCTAGATCACTTGTTCTAATACCCGGAAAAGGCACCTGCAGAAACACAAAGTGACAGTTTTAAGGTAATAAAACAAAAAGGTGTTAGTTTTTTTTTTTTTTGTCAATGTGTGAGGCGCAGTAAGTGAGGTAAAGTGAAGGCACAGTATTTGCCTCAAGATATGAAACCTATTTTTTGAGTTTTAGATATGAGTTTTAACCATTCCACAATCCAAGTTTTTTTATTTTTTTTTGCTCCTATCGTGGAGATTTTACCTAGCTCCATGTCAGTGACAGGCATAAGAAATCGGGGGAAATCCCCCTACTTGGGCACAGAAGGTCCTAACCAGACAGTTTCTGCCCCTTTCTAAACAGGAGCATGGCATGGACATCACAGCAGAGGTTCTAACCTTCTCCTAGTCTCTCCACGTTTTGTCTGGAGTTCCATTTTGATAGGCAGCTCTTCTATAAAAAAAAACATGGAAATATACTGTAATGTTGTAATTGCAGTATTCTTCTTTTGAATGTCATAGAAACACAAAGTTGTATTCTGCTGGACTGTTTGGTTGTATAGCTTTTCAGACAGATTTCACATCTTATTCTTGGAGGGACTACACACTAAATAGCATCTTCATGATAAAGATTTGATCATAAAGGGATATCGGTGCAGCCTTCATTATTCTGGTAAAGCAACATCACATCAAGCCAACTACAATTTCTAAATCCAGCCTAAGTTTTGACGCATGTGCTGTGCTTGTACTCCATTCTTGGTAGCCATGATATGCCAAAAACTTCCTGATGTCTGGGTGTCATCGGCAGGCATTTCACTGGCAAACTATTTACAGCATAGATCCCCCTCCTCCGAAACTGTGGACATGTGTTGGAATTCCACACAAATGGTGACCTGGTCTCCAGGGATATTACTTCCAATATGGCATCAACTTCTGAAGAAGGGCAGAATACATTTCCTGTGGTGCGGTGCTGGAAAAGGGTTAATAAAAAAGTATGTCCGTGTTATCGTAAAGTAAGAATTTTGACTATGGCTGGGAAAGTTGGGCTGGCCATACATTATACGATTGTCTTATTAAATTTCCTTTAGATTTAACTTCAATTATGTAGTGTAAGGGCCTGCCTGTTTGAATACAAATTCAAAGTTTGTAGGTTTGTATGGTTTTGGTAACTCTAAAGGCAAATTGCACAAGAAAATTGTATAATGTATGGCCAGCCTCAAGGGTTGCTTTATCTCTTTGCATAATTATCTATTGATCTTTAAGGCCGCCCATCTTTATAGAGTTGTAGGGAGTGGTAGCGGATTGCCCAGTCCATGTCTTCCTTTGCAGAAGTGTAGATTGACATATCAGATCATCCAGGCCTGTAAGCTGTCACATGGAGGAAGGGAGCATGCTTAGTAGATCATAAGTACTACCTTTTAGTGCATGGTCGCATGATTTTAGAGGTACATGTTTTTTTAGTCTACTGTATAGGTTATTGTCTTGAAGCATTTTAGACTTTAATAAAAATATATATTTTTCAGAATGTTTATGTAAAATTACAATGTTTTTTATTTTTTCTACTGTGGGAATTTAAGAATTATTTATTTAGTATTCCTGCCCTCATTGATCCCATAGATCATAAATGCTATGGAAAGTATGTGAGCACTGCAAAAATAACACAGCATAGGAAACCTGCCATCATATATTAAACACACTGTCTTAAAGACACTCCTTGTAAGTACAGTAAAGGAAAGCGTGAAACATTCTCTATGTATTTATGGTATTACACAGTTTATAAAATTAGATTTAAAAATTTTGTATGGGTTTTTTTCATCATAATATATCATAGTATATTTGATGCTGGTTTTTCTAATTGTATACTAATTTAAAGGGACATTTTTAACTTATAAAATCAGATTTTTAACCTATCTACAATAAAAAAAAAAAATTAAGGCAAGATACAATCATACAATATCAATATATTATAGTCAATCGTTGGAGAATTTCAGGACTATTTAAAACAAATAGAAAAAAAATGGTTAAGCTTTCGTTTAGTAGCAGTCTTACAATATTTTTTTTTTATTTCCTGTTTAAAATAAACTAAAAAAATATATTTTCTCATTTTGGCCAGTTTTATTAAAGTACAATATACAAGTTTTATCCTGTGATCTGTTGTGAATTATGTTCCCAGGGCAAAACATGATCAAATTATGATACAGTTGAAAAATAGATTTTTAAGATTTTATAAGTTTTGAGCACAATCCTTACGCCTACTTTTTTTTTTGTTGCACTTAGGGACTGATAACATTGCCTCCGAGTACCCTAATGCTGCGTACACATGATCATAAGTTCCGCCAGCAAAAGTCCAATGAGAGCTTTTGGTCAGAAAATGCGACCGTGTGTATGCTCCATCGGACTTTTGCTGGCGGTGTACCAGCCAGCCAAAGATTGAGAGCAGGTTCTCAATTTTTCGGTCGGAAATTCCGATTGTAGTAATTCCGACGTGAAAAATTCCTACGCACGCTCGGAAACAATTCAACGCATGCTCGGAAGCATTGAACTTAATTTTCTCGGCTCGTCGTAGTGTCGTACGTCACCGCGTTCTTGACGGTTGAAAGTTCAGCAAACTTTTTGTGTGACCATGTGTATGCAAGCCAAGCTTGAGCGGAATTCCATCAGAAAAAACATCCAAGATTTCTGCTCGGTGTGTACGCGGCATTAGGGCTCTTTAAAAGACAGACCATAATGCTTACCACCATGGTGATCCATCTCAGCTGGCAGGCATTGAGAAGGCACTACTGCTGCCTCCTGATGCCTGATTTTTTTTTTTTTCGCCCACCAGTGTGAAAGGGCCCTAAAATAATTTTTTGACTCATTGGGGTTGATTTACTAAAACTTGAGAATGCAAAATCTGGTGCAGCTGTGCATAGAAACCAGTCAGCTGCCAGGATTTTCTTTGTCAAGCTGAAGTTGGAAGCTGATTGGCTACCATGTACAGCTGCACCAGATTTTTGCACTCTCCAGTTTAGCAAATCTCCCCCATTTTATATGAAATATATATATATAACGCAGGGCACAGAGCTCATTTAGCATAATAGAATAACCAAATGCTTATCTTGCTACCTACTTCTTCCCACCGTTGTGTATCATCATAGTAAGACTGTGGAGTGGGTGAGCTTGCTGTGTGTTCCAGCACATCCTACACGTTGCAGGAATTGCTCAGTTGTGTCTTTAGTCATAGTGAGTGAATGTCAATGGAGGTGTACCCTATGGGTTACTGATACTGAGAGCGTGACCCCACACTATCGAGTTCTTCAATGTATTACTCTCCTGCTTGTGTTCAGCCCACAGCAGTGTGACTGGGCACATGATGGCTTACAGAGCCCATTGTGAAAGCTGTCTCTGTGTAATAATACGGGTACCTACTTAAATTGATTAGGGAACGTTCTGCGCTCTTTAAACTTTGCTTCCAGCATGTAACTAATTGCCATGAAATGTTTCTCTGGCTAAATGGTTGATTGACACTATAATAGTATTCAACTCTGTGACTCCCGAGCAAGTAATAGCTGCAATTAGAAGAACAGAGAAGGCAAAGAGGGGAAAGGTGGAAGTTTTATTGCTTTGTTTAGTGGTTTAAAAATGCTAATTATTAGATTTCTACATTGCAGCAGGAATTCATGTAATAATCTGATTTGATCGTTCCATGTTGACAATGATTTTTTGTGCTTCAGGCAGTTGTCTACAAGTTCTCACACGGTTTGGCTACGTATTTATTTTTCTTCCGATGTGGAACAATTAAGGATTAAAAAATTTTTTTTAACCTGTCCACTCAAGATTTCCCTATATGTGTCTAACCTACTTAGTGCTGGATGAGAGATCGTATGACTCATTCATCTACATCAAACGCTATAAACTAATAATTAATAATATTGGTAACTATGAATGATGGGTACAATTTACGGACAATATTTAAAGAGGATTCAGATGCACTAAATGACCAAAAGTATTGGGACGCCTGCCTTTACAGGCACATGAACTTTATTGGCATCCCAGTCTTAGGGCTCTTTCACACGGGGCGGATCAGTGCAGATCCGCCCCGTGGATAGCCGCTTGCTCAGCGGGGATCGCCGTAGCGGTCTCCGCTGAGCAGGAAGATGACAGGTCCGTCTCTGCACTCCGTGCAGGGACGGACCTGTCAGAGCGCCGCTCTCCCCTATGGGAGATCGGGTGACGACGGACCGTAGAGTCCGTCGTCACCCGATCCGCTCTGCAGACGGATGAAAAAATGGGGTTTTTCTCCGTCTGCAGAAACGGAGCATGGCGGGAACGGACGAGAGCGGGTGTCAGCGGATGCTCATCCGCTGACACCCGCTATCCCATAGGGATACCTGTATGTCCGTTTTTCATCCGAAAACGGAAGGATGAAAAACAGACATACGGTCCGTCCGTGTGAAAGAGCCCTTAGTCTGAAGGGTTCAATATTGAATCTTTGCAGCTATAACAGCTTCAACTCTTCTAAGAAGGCTGTCCACAAAGTTTAGGAGTGTGTCTATGGGAATGTTTGACCATTCTTCCATAAGTGCATTTGTGCCATCAGGCACTAATGTGGACGAGAAATCTTGGCTCACAATCTCTGCTCTAATTCATCCCAAACTCGCTCATCTGTGTCTTTATGAACCTTACTTACTTGAAGCTGTTATAGCTGCTAAGGGTGGGCACACTCAATATTGAACCCTATGGACTAAGACTGGGATGCCATTAAAGTTCATGTGCGTGTAAAGGTAAGGCATCCCAATACGTTTGGTAATCTAGTGTATATTACCTGGAAAAAATGTGCTATTCTTTTTAGTTGTGTGCATTTGTGAATAACTTTCAGCTAACTGCAGATGACTCAGACCTTGTAGGAATCATTATGTGTGATGTGGTTTAAACTTGAGGCATTTGCAGTGCGAACGCCCAAGCGTCCTACGGTACAGAAAAATAAATGTATGTAGGCATATATGATTCTTTGAAAGAGAGTACTATGTGAAATGACTAGGTCTTTATCCCCCAAATTGCATAGTTTGGAATATCTGCTAAAAATGGAATTCAGTATGTTAGCTGCTACCACACCTTCATTAACCCTTCTTGAAACGACACAGATCAGAAAGATAGACTATTAAGGCAATAATAGTTTGGTTGAAGTTTATTTAAATAATTTTATTCTTTGATTCTGTATCTAGACAAATCCTCTACAGTTCAGCTGTCATGATCTGTCTTCATCAGCCATTCTCAGCCAGGGTTCCTCCAAAGGTTGATAGGGGTTCCTTGAGCTGTGGCTGATTGACCTCCTATCTTGCCAGTTGCATGAAGCTAACAATCTTTAAAGCCATCCATAGGGATGGCTTTTTTTACCGCCACTACATGACCACAAATGTAAGGGGCATTTTTTTTCACTGACCACCAATGAATTGGTTTTAGTAAGGGTTCCTCGAGGGGTAAAAAGGTTGAGAAAGATTGGTCTACATGTTTGAGCCATGGAGGTTATAATGGCACACATCCAACAATCTAGAGACTAAAGTGAAGATGGCTTCAAACTGTCATTTTGTTCCACCTGATGAAGGGCTTGCCTGTGAAATAACCAAATTAACCTTTTAAACAATTAAAAGTATATATTTTAGTTGAGCAAAGTGTATTCATGCATTTTGTTGTGCATATTTGAAATAACTAACATTTATAATCTGTGGCTAGGCTACCGGGTTGAAAGGAGCCCATGCATGTAGGAGCAGGATGTAAAGCTCCGCTGTAAATCCCATTGACCTGGGATTGTTGTAAGGTGGTGCAAACGCTAACATTTCCCCTGCCCCAGGCAATAGTATACCTGCAAACTTGATGGGAAAGCGAAATGCCTTTGTACATGGCTAAGAGGTCACCACCTTGATCAAACCCCTGGATACACTAACTCCGTTTGCTATCCACAGTATAATAAATGAACAATTTTATGGTTTTTACAATGGAGCTAAACCCAATCAGTAAAATCTAGTAGAAACGTTAAAGTGGTTGTAAACCTCTGACATGAAAGATGAATAAAGCACAAATGATCCAAAGCACTGAGGCTAGGTTCACACTAGAACGCATTGCAGGAAACCCATGTTCCATGCGCGTTTCCCACACTGTGTTTAAAGCGCACTGCAATTTCTCTCTGCAACAGGTGTCCATGTTAAAGACCCCCCAAACGCAGGCCACAAACAGTGTGTTTGCACCAGATCTCATGTTTCTGCGTGATTCATAGTATGAACCGAGGCTGAATGTCATTTTCTACTGCCTCATTCCTCTGCTACTGCAAAAGTTCTTTCTGACAGCTTTTCCTGACACCAAGAGTAAAAAATACTGGTGACTGGGTAGGAGCGCTCTAGCACACAGCCTATGATTGGGGGTTTGTCCTCTGAACGATTCTGGCTAAAATGAGAATCACAATTATTAGAAAAAGAAATGCGTATATATATGTGTGTGTGTGTGTGTGTGTGTGTATATATATATATACAGTGTGTGTGTGTGTGTTCTAGCAAAAAATACAGATTTTTAACTTGTAAGTATCTAGTGTCAGGAAAAGGCTTATTCTTTAAAGTGATTGTAAAGTCTCTTTTTTTTTTCCTAATAAAAATAAAAAACCTGTTATACTTGCCTCCTCTGTTGCAGTGGATTTGCACAGAGCAGCCCCAATCCTCCTCTTCTCGGGTGCCTCCTGCTCTCTATGTCCATTCAGACACAGAGCCCCAAATACATAGAATGCAGAAAGATAAAAAAAACACATGGTCACATGGTATTGACATCACACATGTGGGCGTATATACAGATCCTAAATGACAGCCCGGTCCCTCCCTCCCCCTCAATGCCCAGTAACTAAAGAACAACACAGTGGGTGGGATGTCACATCTTGATTGATGGATGATCCGCCTCCTATAACAGCAGGAGGACCCAGGTTGTAGTGGAAATCTCCTCCTACCTGGACACTCAGCACAACCCTGCAGTTTATCATGTGACCGTAGTATACAGATCAGCCAAAAAGGTATATAATGGCAGTATTTTAATGTAAAAAGGTTTATAAGCTGTGGGCACTGCGGGGGGCCTTAACTATTTTCATATTACTGGGTTTAGTAACAAGTGGTTAAAATTACCTCATTTACAGACCAAAGTTCAGTCCTTTGATCTAAAGAACCAATTGATGCATTGCTCAGCACTGAGAGATAAAGAGAAACAATGTTGTGATAGACTTTGCTGGCTTTTTTTTTTTTTTTTGACAGCTCTGAGCAAACTGCTTTTGTTGCATAAAATTGTGGAAATGCAAGATTAGGATCATGAGGCGAGTTGAATCGAGATTGCGATTTTTTTAATTTAATTTTTTTTAACGATTAATCGTGCAGCTCTAGTGTGTCCCTTCCCTCCAGTCAGCTCTCATAGCTCTCCTCACAGTGTGTAATTTGTGATCCCTGCTTGTTATCCAATAAGGCCTCTTTCACATGGGTTGTCCGATTGGGTCCACCTGTCCTTTTTTCAATACTCATTCTTCTCTATGGGCAAGTGGATGTTAACGGACGTGTGTCTGTTTACACCCTGCTACCTCCAATCTGATCCATCAAAAACAGAAGGAAGGAGGATTTGTTCCCCTCCGTTTGGCTGGATCGGATTGTTTACATCCAACTGCCCATAGAGCAGAGCGGGCTGTGTCTGTGTGCTCACTCTGCATAAGCAGTGGACACGGACCTGTTATCCGGCAGCTCTGCTCTGCTCAGCAGGGGATCAGGGGACAGATCCTATGCTGAGCAAAACCAGATCCTGCCGTGTGAAAGGGGCTTTAGGGTTTAGGCATACTTTAAAAGGCAATAGGAATCTATGCAATGTGTTTTCAATCGCCAGGAAGATGTATTCAAGCATACTATTTTAACCGCTTCCCGACCGCCTCCTGCATATATACGTCGGCAGAATGGCACGGCTAGGCAAAGCATGTATATGTGCGTCCCCTTTAATTGCCTAGCCGCGGGGTCGCACGCGCGCCTGCCGCGACACACTCGCGACCCGGTCGGGAGCTCCGTGGCCGCGGGACCAGCGGACCCGATCGCCGCTGGTGTCCCGCGATCGGGTCACAGAGCTGAAGAACGGGGAGAGGTCTGTGTAAACAAACCTCTCCCCACACTGCCTGTCACTGATCGGCTGTTCCCTATCATCGGGAATGCCGATGAGTGACGTCAGACGTCAGCCACGCCCTCTAATGTAAAAGAAACACACACACGTCACACTAACTTCTCCCCGCCCCCTAGTGGTTAACTCCTTCACTGCCACTGTCATTTACACAAGAATCAGTGCATTTAAATAGCACTGATTTCTGTATAAATGACAATGGTCCCAAA